>CAUHTR010007756.1:35337-61334 GCA_959609185.1 Schmidtea polychroa
TTGATAATCGTTTTCAAATACTTTTCTGCTTCATTAGCGGGTTCAGTCATTCATTGATTTGTTTTAATTAATAAATCTTCTTCAGTTTCTTCTATTGCAGAAAATACAGTTTCAGGTACAATTCCTTCAGATTTTACTGGGCTATTGGTTGAAATATCATCATTAGTTTGAATTTCATCGTCTTCGCTGTCTGAGTATTGAATTAAACCTTTCATGTCAATATATATTTGATTGTTATCGTTTTCCAATAATTATCGTTTTTAATTGTTATGATTCTTCACATTTTACAATTAAATCACGTAAATAAGCTTCACATTTCATCATATAATCTTTATATTCTGCAAGAAATTATTTTATAACCAATTCCGTTAAGAAATTTTCGAAGAAATTGAAAGAAACTTTCGAGGTTCAAAACCTTTTATTAAAACACAATTTGAAAAATTACCAAATTTAATAATAAATCAATTAATAAAGAATACTAAAATTCAAAATACATTGTCCACGTCTGTGTGCGCACACATGGATAAATACAATTTCAAAAACAACGCGCACACAGACGCGATAATTAACCTCAGAATTGACCAAATAGTAAAAAAGAGTTTCTATTCGATTCAGAAAGAACTTGAAAAACAATTTCATTATTTACTGAAGTCAGGTGGTACGTAAAAGTTCTGTGAAAAAGTCAGAAAAATAACAATATAGCTTTAAAGTTTTCGTAATTGCAAGTGTTTAATAGATTAATTTTAATTTACAAAAGACTTTATAATGTAAATTTAGGAAGACTTGCCTCATTTCTGCTTTTTCATATTTTATCATTAAGTTTCTACATCGGTCTTATAAAATAATTAAAATAAAGTAAATTTGTTTTAAACGTTCTTTATAATTATTTAATTAATTAATTTCATTTAAATTATTGATTTAGACTGAAGAACCGTCATTCACAATGCTCCAAATATAATTCAAACTTGTCATGTTTAAACAGTTCTTATAATTTCTGTATTTTATTAATAAGTATTTTGAGAAATTTTATTTTATTTGGAAATTTTAAATATTTTTTATAAATTATTTTTTACATGACTTGCAATTCAGTAATGAGCGAACAGAAGCCATCTCGGCCTGGGTCGACGAGCCAGTTGTTAATTATTTTGTTGGGGTTAGCGCAAAACCAAAAAATGCATATATAAAAGGAAAGCATAACAAATAATGGAAAAATCAATAAAAGTGCAAAATTAATTAAAATTTATCAAAAATCAGTATTGGGTATGGTTGAACGCCGAATGGATAGACGAATTCAGAAATTATAACGAAAATTTAATTAGGTGTTCACAGGGAAAGTTAATGCGAAAAAACAAATTAATTAAAATTAATTAATCGGTAATGGAAAGCCCGAGTCAATGGGAAGCCCGAGTCTATGGGAAACCCGATGCGCAGTAAGACCCGATAAATGGGATAAAAGAGGGAATATCTTAAGCCCTAGTCAAGGGTAAACAAATTAGAGTAATCAAAAAAACCCTAAAATATGGATTTTGGATTCTCAGGAAAATAACTGAGCGCAGATTTCTTAATAACTGGCTTCTCATAAACAGTATAAAAGGAGAGCTCAGAAGTGACGATTTGAGTGTTGGGTTTCAGTTATTTAGCTGAATAAGAACACGAGGAGTCAGAAATAAAAAGCCAACAATTTTATGAATTTGGTAATCTTATTCAAATAATTGTTTATCTGTTTAAAAAATACTTTGTGCATCAAAATTCATTACCCTTATAATATAATGATTATTTTAGAATTGTTACAAAAAGGTAGACTTCAATAAAAAAGCATGGTAATTTAAGGTCTCGGGATTTTTTCAATAGAAAAAGGTGGTCTTCAATAAAAAAGCCAAGGATAATCCACTATTATTTGGGTGGGTCTCCTTGGTACTGGGATTTTCAATACAAAAAGGTAGTCTTGAATAAAATAGTCATAGTCATTTAAGGTCTCAGGATATTTTCAATAGAAAAAGGAGGTCTTCAATAAAAAAGCATGGTAAATTTTTGAATAAAAGTAAATTATGGTCTAAAATTTTAAATAAAAATAAATTAAGGGCTAAGATTTTTGAATTAGAGTAAATTATTGTCTAAATAAGTAAAATAAAGTAAATTAAAGTAAAATAAAGTAAATTAAAGTAAAATAAAGTAAATTAAAGTAAAATAAAGTAAATTAAAATAAGTAAATTAAAGTAATAATTTTTAAATTTATTATTAAAAGATTGAATAACCACAAACTTTTTGAGAAATGAAATTTTGTAATGGAAATTTTAATGAAAATTTTCTTTAAGTTAATTTTTAATGTAAATTTTTATGAAATAATTTTCATAGATAAATTTATATGCAAATTTCAACGATAATAATAATAGTAATTATAATAATAATAGTAATAATTCAAAAACCAAGTACTCACAACAACCAACTACTTACAACCAGATACCTGCTACCAAGTACCTACAATTAGCTACGAAGTACTAACAACCACATAGCTACACATAAAATAATAACAATTAAAGACTTAATAAAACTTTTCATCAAGTATTTGCTTATAATAAGCTATTCTTAATTCAACAACTAGATTATTTCTTATATTCTTGTGAAAATCTAAAAAGTAAACAAAATACTAACAACTATGTACTTCTAACAGTTAAACATTAGATACCTAACAACTAGGTACTATTTACAATCAAATACCAACTACCAGTTACTAAATATTTTTAACTAGGTGCTAACAAACAAGTACCAAATACTTACAACTAAGTACTTACAACCATCTAACAACATGCTACCATGTGCTAACAACCAAAAACCAATTAGCGCCATATTATTAGTACCAACAACTATGTACTAACAACCAACAACAAGCAACCAACTAGGTACTAGATACCAACTCTCAAACAATTAGATACTTACAACTAACTACGTACAACCAAGTAAGTATTCTTTATTGTATTTTATCAAATGCTTTTTAATTTTTTATTTGTGTTCAAAAATATTTTTAATTACAATCAATAATGAATAATTGTCAACCACTTTAAAACAACACGCGGAAATAAGGATAATTTAAATTACAATGAAAGACTTTAGAATTCTAATTCTAATTCACAAAACATTCTTCTTTTAATTGATTACTACTGACCTATTATTGCAAAGTAAAGATTGCATTCAATAAATAGTTATTGTTGATTCGTTTTATTATATATAGTCTGAGTTTATCGGACAGGATGTTTTGACCCTCTATGGGTACTGGTCGTAAGGGTATTAGTCGTAAGGGTATTGGTACTCAACCCCCACATACCCATTAACTAGCTACTAACAACCAACAACAAATCTCATCGCGAAAATTAACAAATATCAACCTAAAACCAATTAACAACTAGATACCTAGTACACACAACAAGATACTAAATACTTATAACTAGCTAACAACCAACTATTAGTTACCAACAATGTATCCTCACTAGCTAACAACAACAAGCAACCAACCAGATACCAAGTACTTATAACAAGATACCAACAATTATGTGCTAACAAATAGATCTTTAAAAGAAAATCCTCTTCACTTGAAAAGAAATTGGATGAAAAATAATTTGAACTCAAGGCATCAATAACTTGGTAAAACTTTATTAAATAATTGTAAAAATTTAAATTACTCAAAACATTCTAAATAAATATCATAAAATGTAATTAATGGACAAGAAAGAACTTTAAATTCTAATCATTAATCATCCATTAAATAAAATAATACTAATCATTCAAGTTAATATGAATCAACTAAGTTAATAAATTAATAAAATTTTGAAATTATATCTAATAGATATTTGATTTAGATTAAATAAATTAATTGAAATAAATTAATTTTAATTATTTTTTTTAAAGTAATAAATGTATACTCAAACTGATTGACTGATTGCTCAAAATATTCGAAAAATTCAGTATAAATTCATTACAATTATTCATGTCATCAATCTACCAGCGTCAATAGACCTACATTTCACGTGGACAAAACTTTCCAAGCTACAAGACAAGATCACTATCACAGACAGAAAACCCGAATGGGAATCTTCAAAAACAATAACAGAAAATGATGTAATCATTGCAATAAAGAACAGCAAAGACTCAGCTCCAGGAGATGACGGAATCCCAATCAGAGCATGGAAAGATTGGATACTGGAAGATCCGCTAACACCAATATTCCACAGAATACTGGAAACAAAAAAAATCCTGATTCATGGAAAACCTACACTACAAACTGATAATAAAACCGGGAAAAGATAGTCAAGCTCAAAATCCTGCCAACTGGAGACTAATAGCGTTGATGTCAACCAGCTACAGAATCTTCATGAAAATATTAAACAGAAGAATTCTCCAATGGATCCACGAACACAGACTTATATCAGAATGGCAGAAAGCAGAAAATATAGCCAATGGATGCGACGAACACAATTATGTAATAACAGTCCAAAAGAAAAAACCAAATAGAAAAAGGTACAAAGGCCAACAGTGTCACCTTGTGTTCTTGGATATTGCGGACGCATTTGGCAGTATACCACACGAAATTATATGGCATGCTCTTCAGCAAAAAGGCCTAAACAAAAACACCATAAATCTGTTGCAATAGTGCTACAAAGACTGTCACACTATATACCAAATTGGTTACACAAAATCCAGTGAAATTAAACAAGAATAAGGTGTCAAACTAGGATGCCCATTATCCATAACAATCTTTAGCCTCTGTATTGAATATCTAATACAAGCTGCAATAAACAGCGGAGAAGGAGTTCAGATAGCAGGAGAAAAAATAAGTATCCTAGCCTATGCAAATGAACTCGTCCTAATGGCACCACAACATCATTTGATAAGATCTTCCAAGAAGTGGAAGCTAAAGCAACAAGCATATTCAAATCACTCCTAAGAGCGCAACAAAAGATAGAAGCCTACAACACCTTCTGTCATTCGAAATTCATTTTTATCTTACAAGCAGAGGAAATAACAAAAACCCAAGTAGAAAAATTCGATGATAAAATAAGAATGATAATAAAAGATAAAAAAAAACAAAAACGCCTACTAATGGATGCCATCTTCTACTCCCCTAAAGAAAAAGGAGGAATAGGCATAACCAAAATCGAGGATGAACAGATGATACAAACAATAGCAAGATTCCTAAAACTGATGAAAAAACAAACACACAGCAATAGTGAAAATTATCACAGAAGAACTGATTGATGTAGCCGAAACCAGAACTGAAACTCCCATCAACTCACTACCAGAAGCACTAAAATTGTTGGATGAAACATATGCACATAAAAGATCAAGCTCAGCCAAAAAATCCTGGCTTGATAGAATAAAAAACGCAATCACACAACTGTACAAAGACCACAATATAAAAGTAACTTTTATAATTAGAAATATAGGTACAGGATGCAACATCAAATGCAACTCACAAGAAAAACCTGAAGAAGTTTTTCCACCTCATCTAGATGAAGCCTCAAAGAAACTACACTGGATAATTCGTAAGGTGTACTTTCAAAAATGGACAGAAGCCAACTGCCAAGGCCATATTCCCAGATTACCACAATCAGAATACACAAAATGGAAAATGCCGAAAAACCTGAAAGATTACGAATGGCGATTCATAATTAAAGCTCAAGCCAACATGCTTGACATAAATATGAAACAATCCAACCAAGGAGAAAGATTTGGCAGCACAAAATGCAGAAACTGTTAAAATAACTATGAATCATCCATACACGTCCTAAACATGTGTGTGAGTGGAACCAGAATGAAGACCAACAAGCAGAATGAAATACAAAAAGCACTGGAAGAAATACTAAAAAGCAGAGGAGTCAAATCGAAAGAAGCGAAGGAAAATTCCCATTTGATGACCATCCAACCATAGAAGCATCAAGAACAAAAAACAAAAACAAATACAGAAAATTAGCACAAGACATTCAAGAAGCAACAAACACATATACAACAGTAGAAACATTCGTGGTATGCTCCCTCGGAACATGGGACAAACGGAATAATGATATATTCAGAAAACTGGGACTCATATATGAAGAGTACATGCCCACAAAGAACAAAATGATAGATAGAGTGATTAAAGGCTCCAGAAAAACATGAAAATCATCGTGGCTTCTATCAATAATACAAGTAAAACGAGAATGGATGATTGTGCCCGCATCCTTAAAATGGCATACATGAATATTAAACACACCATACAGTAGCTCGCGTACTGTATTTGGCCTAGCATACTTATTATGCTGATTTACATTTTTATTAGTAAATTTTTAACTTCATTCTTTTGATAATAAATTTAAAAATTATTACTTTAATTTAATTCTTTTAGACCAATGATTACTTAATTAAAAAATTTGAACCTTTATTTACTTTGATTGACCCTTTATTTACTTTATTTAACCTTTGTTTACCAAATATTACTAATTTACTTATTTAGACCATATTTTACTTTAATTGAAAATTTTGAACCCTAATTTACCTATTTAGACCATAATTTACTTTAATTCAAATATTAACCATGCTTTTTTATTGAAGACCCCCTTTTTCTATTGAAAATATCCTGAGACCTTAAATTAGCACTCTTTTTTATTGATTTAAATTACTTATTTAAAAATTATTACTTTAATTTACTTATTTAACTTTAATTTAATTTTTAAGACCATTGATTACTTAATTAAAAAATTTGAACCTTTATTTACTTTGATTTAACCCATTATTTACTTAATTTAACCTTTGTTTACCAAATATTACATTAATTTACTTATTTAAAATTTTAGACCATTGACTACTTAAGTTAATTCTTGTTTACCAATAATATCCATTGATTTAATTTAATTGAAAAATCTGAGCCCATAATTTGCTTACTTATCCTTAATTTACCTATTTTTTCTTTATTGCTTAATTTTACACCATAATTTACTTAACAACTTAATATAACCCTTATTTTCATATCTAACCAATAATTTCATGTGGTCATTGATTAATTCACAAATATTTCAATCTAAAATTGACTTTGAAAAATATTTCATAAAAATTTTCATTAAAAATTATCTTAAGAAATTATTCGATAAAAATTTCCATTAAAAATTAACTTAAAAATATTATTTCATAAAAATTTCCATTTAAAAATATAATTTCTCAAAAAAAGTTAGAGGTTATTCAATTTTTCGATAATAAATTTAAAAATATTACTTTAATTTACTTATTTAGGCCATATTTTACTTTAATTGAAAATTTTGAACCTTAATTTATTTATTTAGACCATAATTTACTCTAATTCCAAAATTTACCATGCTTTTTTATTGAAGATCAAGGATCAAGGAGACTCACCCAAATAATACTGGCTTATCCTTGGCTTTTTTATTGAAGACCACCTTTTTCTATTGAAAATATCCTGAGACCTTAAATTATCATGCTTTTTTAGTGTAGACCCCCTTTTTGTATTGAAAATATCCTGAGACCTTAAATTACCATGCTTTTTTATTGAAGATTACTTTTTTGTATTGAAAATCCCAAGACCAAGGAGAGCCACCTTAATTTACTTGGAAATTGTCATGCTTTTTTTAATGTAAAACCTCACTATAGTCAGAGAAATCCTGGCTTTTTTCTATCGGCCCTATCTATTTATATTGAAAAAAATTAATGACATGTTATTACAAGAATCACACAGACGACCTCCCTTGGAAATTTATGATGACAAAAGTTGTATTTTATCTAATTTAACAACCACACTCCCTAAAGAAAATGATTTGGTTAAAATTATGAAAAGAAAAAAGAAGACGATTTGAAAATGTCTAATGATTATTTATCTCGGTTGTAAATCCCCACCACTTTTTATTTTATGAACATTAGTTCTTTCATGTTTTACTTTGTGAGCTTTTGAAAGGTTTTTATTACAAGACTTGACATTTTTATTCTAAAAATAATAAAAATAATAAACAGTAAAACCGCTCTGAGAGGACAGGTATTTTGTTTGTTTTTAATACCACTGTCCTCTCAGTAGTTTTTATTTGATCCGGATCTTTTTGTTTTAATTTAAACCTGTTTCGTGTATTGAATTAATTTTAATATACAAGGTGGCTAGTCTTATACATCAGAACCAATTCAATACTCGTAGTGCGCCTTATTAACATTACCGAAAGGCCGAAAGTTTCGAATTAAGTTCAAAAAGGTCCGAAAGAAATTCAAACAATTCAGAGATCGATCCCGGGTGTAGTCACTATAGTCGCCACCACACCCGGTTAATAAATTATTTTTTCATATTTATTTTTTAATTAACTTAAAATATATTAATACAAACACTATTTATTTTATAATGCTACCTCCGTTCAAAAATGATTGTCTCACTTGACATTTATTACCAACTTAACAAAATAATATTTGGTAAGTAAACGTTCAGTTTATAATAGTTTCATAAATAACTTTTGTAATTTGTAATTTTTGACTATCGAAGCTCGAAACTAGTCTACTATTGGGATCTGCACTGGGTATCACAAAGCTTGTACTGTTTTTATTATTCAAAGGTTAGACATCCGTAAAAAAAATTTTACACCAATTTATTTTTAACTAAATATTTTTATCATCTTTTTTTTCATTATCATATAATAATAATAATGGTAATAGATTTGTGTGTCACTCATTTGTTTTGAAAATAATCATCTTTACACAATAGATCTATTGTTTTTTGGAAATAATCATCTTTACACAATATATCTAACAACTACCAAATCGTAAAAATTGAAATTCAATTTTAATCTGTCCAAATTAATTGAAAGAATTTGCACAATGATATTTTGGATAATATTGACACTAACCATTATAAAAGCTGAGGAACAATTAGGAAATTGTGGAAATGAAAACCAATATAGAGATTCCAAATCAGTTTGTGTCACCAGAGACGAAATATGCCAGCAAAATCCTGTGAAAACCAATTCAAAAAGTATTTTTTGTAATTATTATGTATTATTATTTATTTTCATAATTTTTTTTCAAGATCCGTATTTTGATACTGAGATTTAATTTATTACAATAAAGTGTTAATTTAAGCCTTTGCTGCGAATAATGTATTTAATTTATTATTGAATCGAGATCAATATTGAAAATGTGAGATATATTACTCACTTGAAAACCTATATTTTTGGACTCTTTAAAGAATAATTTTTTTTCGACATATTAGCAGTGTTTATAACTTTATTTTATAATATTTCTGATAAAGATGACGAATATTTTGTTTTAGTTTCGATATGCAGTTTATTTTTCGTTGGTACATAATTGTTATTTTCATCGAATTCTTAAGATTCAGTAGATATGAGCTTTGTTAGTAAGTCATTTTTACAAGCAGTTTGTTGTGAGCCGTAACACCATAGGCAAACTCCCTCAAAAACATACCCAACCAAATTATTTTGCTCTTCCAGGTAGTGACATATATGATGACATAATAATTTACCTTTCATATCTTGCATACAAAAATCAAAAAATAAAGTCAAAGTTTATCAGTTTTAAATAAATAGCAGCACTTTAAAATTTAACTAATTACGTTCAAACAAACGCCTACAATTCACAATTTACCATGGCAGTTAATTAATTAATTTTATTTCTTAATTAAATTTAACTGTTATCAGTCCTTTCATATATTAGTTTAGGGTACTTCCGTGTTATCTTACCCCCAAAAATTAAATTACAAAATACAATTAAAATAACAATATAAAAAATGAGAGAATACATTATTGATGACGTTATTGAACATTATTGAACATGAATTTATTAAGGTTATCTGTGATTTATGTGATTATGTGATTATGTGAGTTTATGTGGCGCAAACGTGTTCTAAGCAACAGTGCCGATGTGTTCGACACTATTCTCAACGACATTGTGGTTTTCTGGCCACCTGGATGACCATTTACAAACTCTTTACAAACATTTGCTGAGTTTGTAACTGATTTAGAAAATAAATATAATAATTATATGTGTTCTTTTTTAATTTAATTTTTGGGGGTAAGATAACACGGAAGTACCTAGTTTAGTTGTAATTTCAATCAGTATTTATATATGTTTAACGGTTAGTTTTATAAATTAATATAAAGGCAGAATAAATAAAGGTAGAATAACATTATTTTGATGTTTGGATTTAAAGTTTGTTTAAATCAGGGGTGCACAAGTTTTTTAAAGTGACGAGTCAAATTAAAATAAAATTATTTTACTGAGGGCCACAAGCAAAATAATATTTTTTATTGATTTTTATATATACATATTCAATTTTACTTTTTTTTAATAATTTTAGAAATATTTTGAACTAATTGTGCTGCCAGCCTAAATATAGCTTTCAGGTTTACGTCCATAAGACGAGATCGTAGCTTGCTTTTATTTATATTCATAATTGTGAAGGTTTGTTCACACATATTGTTAGTCACACATATGACTTCATTGATTGCATTTTTGACAGAAACCGCAAAGACAGTCACTTTCTCTTTACAATTCTTTGGTAACTTCTGTCCAATAGATGTAATGGCTCTTACAGATAAGTTTTGTATTTTCATGAACAGAAAACACCAAAATTTGTTGCTTTTGAAGTCATTGATTTTTACATTTCGCTTTCAAATGAATTCCAGTGGTCGAAACTCTTCTATTTTCATTACGTTTGGAGATAATCCATTTCTTCACATGTGACTCAAATTCCGGTCAAAACTCTTTTCGAGACCGACGGCAGCACTTCTTCGGTCGCATTGCTTTTATAACTGACTTTTGTTTTTTTCCATCGCCTGATGTTTGACTCGTCTGTTCCGAACTCTTTAGCCACCGCCATATTGCCATACGTTTCGGCATAGCTCTCCGCTTCAAGTTTTTGATGACGATGATAAGATTTTCGAGTCTTCTTTACATTATCACAATTTGGATCCATTTATAACAAGAGGGGTGTCTCATTATATATATTTTACTAAATATAATAAAGTGATGATTTTAAACAAACACAATTGCAAAAACCGAACATGCAACTAAAACTCATGCAACAAAAAATTTACTTCACTTTATGTGATTTTTATATTTTAAATTTTATACATATATAAATTTATTTTTTTATATTTTATACATATATACGTGTGTGTTGAATGTTTTTAATAAGTTTTTGTATGTTGATGTATATTGAATAATAGTTATGTTAAAAAATTAAAAAAATAATTAAAATAATATTTTTTAAAGAATTTTAAAAGTTTGAAATAATTGTTTGTTGAAAATTTCTTTGAAAATAATTATTTAAAATTGTTATTTATAATTTAAAAATTTATCGATTTTATAATTTGTTTATAAATTATCAATACTGTATAGTTATTCATCCCTAGTGAATGTAGGTAACCTGATGATGATAGTGATGCTATCGAAATATATAGTGAAAAAGATGTACGAATGGCAATTTTTATTAATAAAGTTTTTACCGTGTTTATTTAAATATTTATATAAAATTATATAATTTAACAACACTGCGAAGTAAAATCGGCGACGCTCAGAGCAAAAATCACGCTCCTGGTCACTCCAACCGCACTATGTGGGGAGTGAGAGAAACGTCAATATCTACATATTCCCTCCATCTTAAAGAAATAAAATAGGTGCCTGTGAGACCACCGACCTCTTTCCTATTAGTTCTAGTACATTCTGCTTATCTATGATAGGATTTCTTTTTAAATTCGTATGATTTTTGGTCTCCGGCTTTTATTCAAGTCCGGCTTATAGACACGAAATTAGGGTAATAATTATATTAATTTATATACAAATCATATGCAATATATATTCAAAACATTTACAGGACATTTATAGTTCATATACGATGCAAAACAGGGTATTACATACAAACGATCATGTATCACATGCCTATACATTTTCTAACTGAAATTATCTCAAGTGGTTTAAAACTATATGAAAAATCACAAAATAGCGCACTAAAATAAATTTCAAAGTGGCGTTGACGTAATCACAATATTAAAACAAGAATTTAAGTTCAATTAAAATTTCAGAAGTCCTTGTAAAATATTAAGAGGTACGGTGTGATCATTGATTAACGCAAAAATGTGATGTAATCGTCAATTAAAAAATGAAAAAAACATAAAAGTGGAGGTATCGCAAGGAAGTTGGAAAGATTTTTGATTGTGAATCGACCTAAAATGATGAGATTCAAGGAATTCCTAATCTGATAGAGTCCACATATCACTCTACTACTTATCAGTTGAAGCTGTATTATGCCAGTTACTTCGGAACCGGCTGCATTGTTTCAGGAAAACGAAAATTTTAAATTGCCTAATCTATCACCACATATGACTGCATATTTCCAAACTTTCTATTAAAATGTGATTCGATCAATAAAAACATGGCATAGATAACCTCTTTAAATGACACTGGGATGTAGAGTTTATGATTTTTTTTACAATTTTAAAAGACGAAACGTACATAGCAGCAGAAATAAGACATAAGGTTCAGCAATCTGTAATTGCAAATGTATTGAAACACCGGATCAAAAATGGATCTTAAATGAACTTGATAAATATTTTAGTAAATATTTAATTAAAATTAAAATTATATTATGACCAACTGTTTATAGAGCGATAGGCTGTAATTAATTTTTTGAAAATTTTTTAAAATTTTATTAGGATTGGAACGGGCGGGACACATAAAATAAAGAAGATAGGAAAGGGTTAATACAATCTGTAGATCACGTTGATTTTTAATTGACATTTCCCGCCATTTTAAATATTTAAAGAAAGAAAAATTGAATTTAATGAACTTGGAATCCATTGAAGTATAATTTATGAAATTGACTGCTTGGAATTTAGTCAATTTCTGCTTTGAAAATCAAATATTTAAAAGAAGTATGACTTGCCATCGAAGTTGGAACACTGCAGTTAAGTTTGTGAATGCAAGCAAGTACGTTGACAAATTTGCGTGGCGTTTTTTGACGAATGGTTGTTCAAAGTATGGAAGACGAGAGAGCCTTCGAACTTGTTCTATTCTATTTGGGTTAAAAATTAATTTAAGAATTTTTTCGAAAACTTTAGTGAGATTTGTTAAACAACAACAGTTTTCTATTTTAAATTCCATAAGTAACCTTGTTATAAAATGACACGATAGGTTAATTAATCACATGGAGGCAATAAACACAAGAGAAAGGCAGTTAGGCGGACCCGGTTTTCTAGTTCAAATTGATGATTTGACAAACAAAATGAAAAGGGGTATTGACATTAAGAAGGTGTTATTTTATTACAGAGTTTGTCTGGTTGTTTAATCACATGAATGATTTGTGTAATAATTTTTTTAAATTAATAAAACTTTCCTGAGTTAATAGTTTTTTGTATATTTTAATTTAATTTAATTTTAAGTTTGTTTTCATAATTTTTTGGCTCTTAAATGAACTTGATCCGAAGCACCTGTATGCTTGAATTCAATTTACATATTGGGCATTTTATAGAGGAAAGTAACTAAGTAAAGTAAAGGGAGTAAAATGGAATTTTACTTAGTGTTGAACAAATTGTTTTGAATCCAGCGTACCAGAAAGGGACATTTCCCGTTGAAAGATTTATCCCTGCCCAAGATTCAGGTTGAAATTGAGAAGTGCATAGTAAAGAGAGTTATTTAAAGTTGTGTAAACGGAGATTGTTTCATTAAAGTGTGTAATAAGAGAAAAGTGTAATTGTGATAATTTCGAATGAATACTATTGTGTTGGTTGTTTGATTTACTTAAAAAAGGACACCAAGGAGTCAGACAGTGATACTGACTTGCACAAATTACCCAAAAATACTACTCTTGGCAACCCCAACACACTGTAAACAAAAAATGTGATTCATACATTGACAATGTTGCACAAAACTATGAAAATGTTTGTAATGTTATGTGTGATGAATTTCTTGCTAATTATGATAATTCAAGCAAACTATGCTCATTTAAAATGAGCTGTGTTCAGTAATTATATATTTTAATAAAATCATTTTTCAAAGATTTTGTTCATAAATGGTGATGAAAGCATGTTTTGTTTATATTTTCAGCGCATTTTTGCATTATTATGCAATTGAGTGGCCTGTTTTCCGTATTTTACAAGCCTTGTATGTTTGCGTAGAGTCATTTATTTATTTCGTTCTAAGTGAAATCTAAAAAATAAATGATAATAAATCAAGTAAAATATTTATCCTTTTCATTATTTTGTTTATTTAGTAAATATATTTAATATAACTTCATTATAACATCACTGTTAAAATTTTTATTTGTATTTTCATTTCAGATTCTGGCGATGGAAATAACTTGATTAGTAAGTGGAAATTATTTGAAAACTCAATCATAAATTTACTTAGAAATTATTGAAGAACATTTTTCAAGAACTTTAAAGGGTAAATTTTCTTTATTTTCAATAAACATATAATTTTAATAGATCTACCCAAAGAAAACTTATCGTTATTAAGTAATTCACCTCTTGTATATTGGTAATGAATTTTACGAATCTAATGATTATGTCATTGTAAATAATTAAACTTAATAAATTCTAAATTAATAAATATTACCGAAATATAATAATAATAATAATAATAATAATAATAATAATAATAATAATAATAATAATAATAATAATAATAATAATAATAATTAACTTTTCAAATAAGAATCAGTTACAACATATTAGTTCAATATCGAAATGACAATTTTACATTATCCTATTTCATAGAAATACAGCTTCTTCACAATTTGATGTATCACAACAATATTTAATGTATTTACAACCAGATAGGTAAATTACCGGGTCATCTCATAAAATCGACTTCTAGTACATCGATTTTTAAAACATCGAGTGTGAAAAGATCTACTTTTAGCCTTAAAACATCTATTGTCGAAAACATCTACTGTCAAAAACATCAACTGTCAATAACATCTAGTAATAAAAGGCAAGAACATCAATCGCCTAAAACATCGAGTTTAAAAAACCTTTTTAATTAAATGCTCTCATCATTTTTTTTAATTTTAATAGTTTTGTTTAATTTGTTTAATTTTGAAACCATCTCTTTTCGTTATATTTTCATCAATTTAATTAATTCAACAAATTTTAATATCAGATGAAAGTTTAAGTACCGCTATGCATTAGTAGATATATTTTTGTTCTACCACTTAATTGATTTTAATTGATCAGAATTTAATAATATACTCTTTGAGACATGTGAGCAGTACCTTTGCGAGTAGTACCCATAGGGCGACAAAATATATTATCGGATAAACTGTGAGTATATATATAATAATAATAATAATAATAGTAATATAAAACAGTTTAAAAAACCTTTTTTTAATTAAATGCTCTCATCATTTTTTTCAATTTTAATAGTTTTTTTTAATTTGTTTAATTTTGAAACCATCTCTTTTTGTTATATTTTCATCAATTTAATTAATTCAACAAATTTTAATACCAGATGAAAGTTTATTTAACCTCAACATTTAATTTGTAGATGTTTTAAAACTCGATGTTTTAGAAGTTTTAAAAGTTGATTTTATTGACAATCGATGTATTTGTTGTTGATGTTTTGGACTCGATGTTTTAGACAGTAGATGTTTTCGCCAATAGATAAATTAGAAGTTGATTATTTTGTTGTTGATTGTATTGAAGTCGATGTTTTGGGGGCGCGCCGTAAATTACTAAGTTAGTTACACAGAACTTTAACATAATAAGATCTCTCTTTGTCACTTGTGGTATCTGAATGCCTGTTTCAGATACTTTATAAGCTAATAAATTTGTGCCTCTACATAGTGCAGAAAACACTTTTTCACATTTTAAAGTTTTTCATGAAGCAGTCCGATGCAAGTTTCTGCATTTTTAAGAGCTTCGCATATATAAAAAGAGTTGAGCAACATTTTTGCTCCTGTTGATGAATCTCTGTCTACCCATTCTGCAATTATTTTCAAACAATGTATCACTCGCTCCATAAGTTCATTCATAATCTGTACAGAATTGTGGCGATCTATCCATCGTGTTGGGTACAGCTTTTGTTAACACACTTTTTTTTACTTTCAGGAATTAAAATGTTTATTAGTTCTGAAAGTACGACCTGTCTCTTGGGGTAATTGAAAAAGCTGTAGTAAGTTTCAATAGTTCTCATACATTTATGTATGGAAGCATTAGAGCAACCATTTGATATTACTAGATTTAAGGAGTGGGAAAACAATTCACATATGTAGTTGTTGGGAATTGTTTTTGAATCATTGCTTGCACACCATTACATTTCGCGCTCATGGAAGCTGCCCCATCATTTCCTGGTACTCGCAATATCTAAACAATATATTTTTCTAAACTAGTTATAACTGTGTCAGGTAAATTTTTCCCAGTTGCAGAAATACCGGGAATAAATTGTAAAAAGTTTTCATAAATGTTATTTTATTTAACGTCGTAACGCACACAAAGTGAAATTTTTCGATGTTGGAGATATCTGCAGTCTCATCCGCCAAAACTGTTAAAAAATTGCACTCAGAAATATCCTTTATAAGTTTATTCAAAATGATTAGGTTGCAAGCTTCGATTATTTAATTTTGAATTGTAGAACTATTATATGTTGCATTTTTTCCACAAGTTGATAAGGGTTCCAATAGTTTTGTATCGCCTGCGTCAATTCTACTTTTTAGTAATTCTCTATATTTCCTTTACCAATTTGGTGTTCATTGATATTTGAATACCGGGCAGACCCAAGCCATTATGGCCACAAAATAATATTGTTTTTATGATCGGTATTAATTTTTGCATATTTCTATTGCTTGTTGTTCTCTGCCTGTTTGCATGAGTTGGTCAATCGACATAACTTCATTGTTTTATTTTATTTAAATTTTCGTAATGAAATATTGAAAATTTATGATACTCTGAGAAACCATGCGCGCTAAATTTTTCAAGTGCGTTTTTCCAGTTTCTAATTTATTTGGAGGGAGAGATGCTCCCTATAACTGATTATCCATTTAACTTTATGTCATGTCATGTAAAATTTTGAAGTCCTAAATTATTCAAACATTTTAGCTGTTAAAATAAAGTCACTCACATCCAATTCTAAATAGTTTTAATACTTTCAACTGAGAATTAAATATTTTAATGATTTATTCGGATAATTTTAAAAATAATTTTTAAATTGAATTTTTTGAATTAAAAAATTGAAAAATTAAACAAGCTTTTTAAAAGAAGTTTTATTAGTAAATAATTTTTAAATAAATATATCTTAAATATCAAAATTTTAATAAATGGTTTTGAAAATATTTTATTCAACGCTGAAAATTTGTTTGAAAATTATACAATATTTCATTAAATAAATACTTGGAATTATGAAGTTAACTTTTGAACCGGATTTAAAAAATAATTTAGAAGATGTGTTAGCAGGTTCTAATACGGGCAATATCTGAAATAGTTCTTTGTATATTTAATTTTTTCAGTATTGTCATTGTGATAATTAAATTAATAAATATAATTGTTTTAATATTCTCACTTTCACAAAAAGGCAGTAGTTTAGAAAAAGTTGGTGTTACTGGAAAGAAATGTTAATCTCGCTTTCTTTCTTCACATTCATGAAATAAATTTTTTTTTTATCTGTCGTCTTATAAACATTTTACTTTATATCGTAATCTATCATAAATAAATTGTTAAATATCCAGGACAAATAAAATAGCACTACTAAACATCAATTATACTTTTTTTATTAAAATTGATAAAAATGATTTTTTATTATTATAATTATTTAATAATAATAAGTTAGAGGTAGGTAAATATATACTTTAATTTAGCCTAGGGTGTGGCCATTGCAACATTTGTATCTTTGGCGCCCTTAACCAATATATATTAACGCGCCCTATTATTCGTATTAAAATTTAAAAAAATACAAATAGACAACTAAAACTAATTAAAAATTACAAAGAAAATCATATTGCAAGCGCCCTTTTTCGGTTGGCGCCCCTAGGCAGTTTCCTAGGTTTGCCTATTAGTAAAAACACCCATGTGTGTGGCAAATGAAAAGGAAAATAAGCCAAACAATGATAAATTTTAATAAATAAAATATTAATTTTGTTGACTTCAAATTTCCCACTACTGAAAATTCGAAAATCAAAAATATCTGATAAAAATCTTGATTATGATTGTTGAACAAATGGTTGCCCATCTTTGAATAATTCAATATTTACAAAAATCTAATCAGTAAAATCATTTACCCTAAGTTCTTGTCTATAAGCCGGACTCGTGCATAAACCGGTTTCTCTAAATCACATATATTAAAAAAATTTTTTTTTATCTTAGATAAGCCGGACTCATGGATAAGCCGTAAAGTTTTTAAGTAATTCCGCGCATATTTATTGGACCTCAACGTGCGTAATGGCATCCCGTTGATCTTTTACAGCAAGATAGTCTACAAAACCGCATAATAGGAAATGGCAGCAAGTGTTGGTGTTTTCTGTTCATGAAACGACATAATTTAACTGTAAGAGCTACTACATCTATAGGACAAAAGTTGCCAGTCGATTGGGTAGAAAAAATGGCTGTTTTTGGCGAGTTTGTCAAAAATGCGACCAATGGAGTCAATCACGAACAGATCGGTAATATGGACGAAATTTCCATCAGTTTCGATATGCCCAGTGGATATACGGTTGACACAAAGGGATCCACAGATGTTAGAATTACTACAAATGAAGAGGCAATAAGGGTCACTTGTAGCGAAGAAGAATTTGAAGAAGAATCCGAGAGCGAAATTGAATCAGAAATTCCAGCATCTTATAATGATATTCTTGAGTTTTTCAATACTGAATCAGGAGAAGAATTTGATGGCTTTGATTAATCGAGAATTTAAATTAAAAGGAAAATTATTAGTGGGCAAATATTTTTTTAAAAATGCATAACCTTTTCATTTAATATATTTTGTGTATAAGCCGTACTTATGTATAAGCCGATACTGTTTTTATGAATGTCGGATTGATTTTTTTTTAGATAAGCCGCGGCTTATAGACAAGAACTTAGGGTATTCTTTTTAACATGGATCTATTTTTAATTTTTAATTTCTCATTTTTTCTGACTACAGATCCATATTTGATTTATTTAAGACTCATTTTGAGCACTACTTTCTTCTGTTGAAACAGGTCTATCAAAAATTCGTTTTAAATAAATAAAATGTTGACTTATAGTCTGAAAAGAAATGAAATTTTGAAAAAACAAATATCTAATAAAACTAAAATGAATATTTTTATTAAAATATTAATTGAAATTCATTTTAGCTTGGATTTTGATTTTTCAAATTTTGAATACGGTCGCTGTAATTGTTGTAAGTTTTGCATTTATTTTCTTTTTTCATTAACTAATAAATTATATTTATATAGTTTTAAATTAATATTCAGGAAAGATAAAAAGAAAACTTATTTAATTTGTAGGTAATTTGATTAATAGAAATAAAGCTTTCCCATTCTGTCTTACTGCATAACGATGAGAGTGCCGGCATGAAGTTTAAATATTGAAGAGTCACTGGATTATTTTTTTCAAAGTAAAAAGTATAAAAAACCTTTTTGTAAGTTGAGTATTGTGCATGGTAGATATCATCCATCGATGGCTACTAGTACATATCATTGAAAAATGGACTGAGAGTTCACAATGTTATTCAAGCTGTTTAGGAGTTATTATGAGTTCATGCTGAGACTATTATTGTAAAGATTTATTCGTACTTATAAATAAATATATACTTAGATGAGTTGGGCACCGCTGGGACAGACCTCAGACGAGAAAAGCATATTAGGTTAAAAAATTTAGGTTAATATTTTTATTTAAGTCACGGAATCTTTATGTATTTACGTCAAAACTACTCAAATTTTAAGTAGTATAAAAAATAATCACCGCTGGGAAAGTATATAAAATCGGTAGGTCACATACACTTATGCATGATATAGTTTTAATCAAAAGCATGTCAAATACAAATATTTTCAATGTGGTTTAATTAATAAATGAGCAGGTAAAATATACAAACACATTCTATATAGTTTTATTAATAAATAAGTAAGTCTGGTATACTTCAACTATAGGCACAACTAGGACATTATATATAAGGTGACCAACTATACTCATTTACTGAGTTTTGTTCTCATTTTTCGCAAACCGTACTCTTTTCAATTTCTGTACTCTGAAAGTACTCATTTATATAATTTTATACTCATTTGTATTTCTAAAACAGTTTTTTAGATTATTTTATTTCAATTTTATTAATTAAATATTTAAAATTATTTTGACTACAAAATGTGATTTGTAGATGTGGGAATCCCATAAAATATCATTGTGGACTTTATATTTTTTTACGCGAGCAAATATTCTCTTAAACAGTATGTACCTTTTTAATAAACACTTATGGAAGGTTTTAGTTATAAACCAGAACTATTAACTTAATGTGAATTGAAAATAATATCGAAGTTTTAATAATCAGTTCAATATTTTCAATAAATTGTAAGAAAGTAGTTGGATTTGAAACAATTATTATGAAATTATCGAATGTATTTTCTGGCTAAAGTTGTCGTTAGATATACGTATTTTATTATAAATACGTGTCTTATATTTGTGTTAATAGGTGCGTGCGTGTGTGAGGAGATTTGAAGAACCCAGTCGAGTCACCTTTAAAAAACTGTCTTGGGACAGCTGGGGTGAATTTATGTTTGAATGTATACAAAATTTATAATAAATTAACAATAACAATTATCAAACTTGAACTTTTATTCAAGAAATATTAAAAAAATACTTTGTTTTGACTGCAAAATCTCTGGATAATAGACAGTGAATAAATGTTAATCGGTTTTCGGAAACTATATAGTGAATAAATGTTTATCCGTTTCTAATAATAGCACTAGTTTGAAGGGATTGTCCGTACCAGTATTGATATTGGTTGTGAAAGAATTTTGAGGATTTATAGGTTTTCAGTAATTTGTGTATCAGATAAATTCCAACTTTGTAACTAGTTGTTTCTTGGTATTGAGCTTGTTTAGTTTTCAAGTATTGATATTGATTGGACAAGGATTATCAGGATTTCAGTAATTTGTGTATCAAATAAATTCTAACTTTATAATTAGTTGTTCCTTTGAAATTGCACTTGTTAAGTTTTTCTAATTATCATTTAATTTCGTAATTGAAATTTTTATTTGAAATCAATTTTTGTATAGCGATAATTTACTATAGTAAATTATCGCTATATAGTTTCTTATAATATTTTTTAAATACGACAAGCGGCAAAAAAAATAACCAAACATTACAAAGCTTTGTTATAAAAAGAATAAAATATAACTATACATTACACAAATGTTATATCTGTTCAAGGACGAAATGAATCAAGGCATGTTTGTCTTAATGCTTTTGTGATTTTGGACTATCAGAATGAATTGAAAATTTAAAAAATAGATTTGAATTGGCTTATGAAACTTTGATGAATATTCGTGCGAAAATATATGGTGATATTCAGTATAACAATAAAACCATTGCTACTATCAAAACTAATTTCAATAATTCAAACATTCTGTAAACAAAACATTAACATCATCGTCAACAACATGCAATTCAATTGGCAATTTACTATCGGCAAAGTCAAACAAGCCATCTTAGAAGCAGATTTCCTCGCACAATTCAATCTATTAGTCGACTGCAAAAATGGAAATGTTATTCCAAACAATTCAAATAACACAAACAACAAAAATAAACTATCCATAAAACAAATCAACTGCGACATCGGAGTAATAACAGCTCAACACGGTGAAACTAAAACAAACGAACAGAAACTAAAAACAGAAAATAAAGACTGATATATACAAAAATGAAAACTGATACAAACTTTGCCAAATATAATTAACAAACTAAAACTAAATAATGAAACAGAATGCATAACCGAACACACAATAATTAGCAACGGACACCCAGTCCACGTAAAAGTCATGCAGTTAGACAAAAATAAACTCGAAATTACTAAGAAAATATTCCACGAACTATCAGAAAACCAAATTGTCAAACATTCAAATTCAAATTGGTCATCAGATTTCATGCTTAAAGAAAAAGCAAATGGTGAATGGCGAGCTTGCGGAGACTACAGAGCATTAAACAGCATCACAACAGCCGACAAATACCCAATCCCAATCATAAACGACATCATTAACCTTTTCGCTGCGCATTGCTTCTTGAAATTACGTTTTCTTATACCACTTAATTGATTTTCTAACAGTTTCCGTAGAGGTTAGCATCATATCACTTCTATCAACAGACCCCATGCATTATACATAGCAAGTATAGTCATGTTGAGCAGTAAACTATTTTGAAACAATATGCGAATATACTCGTTTGGAGCGTATGTGGCATGGTTTTTATTTGCGATAATATACGTGCGGAGCAGCGAAAGGGTTAACAGATTCAACAAACCACAGATCTTCAGTAAAATAGAATTAGAGAAAGCCTTCCATCATATTCCAATCAGAACTAAAGACATAAAAAAATTATCACACCCATAGGCCTCTTGGAATATAACAGAATGCTCTTTGGATTAAAAAACGATATGGCCACTTTCATGAATCAAATCCTACGAAACCAACAAAATACCTAAATGAGATCCTTATAGCGTCAGCAAACAAAACAGAACACATTTGTTGAGGATACCTAAATAACAATTTATAAAGAAATAAATAAAATTTCCTGGGGGGAAGATCGCCATGACAAACTGGACGATCTATGGAAACTCAGAAAAGAAAACGGAAGTAAAAAGAAATTAAAAATGAGAAAGATAAAGGAAATAAAAGGAATCAAACAGGAAAATAAAAACCAAGATCAATACTAATTAATTAGTACAAAAAGGAAAAGGGATTTTGAAATCGGGGAAAAAGGAAAACAACAATATCCTTATTTCGACAGCTTGCTGGTGATAATGTAATTGCTGAAAGAAAGCGGTCAAACAAAAAAGGAAAAAGGGAAAATAACTTGACAGCTGTCAGAGATAAAAATGGAACAGTCGGGGAAGAAAATGGAAAAACAATTGATTATCTGGAGTGCCACAAGAAAAGCAAACATTATAAAGGAAAACTGGTGGACACGAAATTAGAACAAAATTAGAGACAAAATTAGAGACAAGAAGTGGCGCGAATTTGAGAGACAATTTGTGAGACAATTTGAGAGACACGTATAGAAAAAATTTGAGAGATAAAATTATTGGAGAAAATTAGACAACGTCGGACGAAACGTTGTTGGAGAAACGATTGTAAAAAAAGAATTGTAAAGAAGATAATTGTAAATAAAACGTATTGGAGAAGATTTGAATCAAAGAATTTGTTGAAAAATTAAACGAAAAGAAGTTGCTTTTAATATTTTGAATAAACTTGTGAAGAAGGTCAAAGAAAACAACCAGCTCAAAGTCACAGTTGATAAACCAATCAGTAATTTGTGATCTTTCAATCCGGTTTTATACACAAGTGCTATTCCTCACCGAGTGTTGTAATAGGCATTGTATAGTCACCAAGCAGAGTGTTGAATTTATTGTCAGTGTAAAGAAAAATTTTATTTGTGGTTATCAATACTGATTTCTGTTGTCAAGTGTTATTTGTGAATCGGTTAAAGACACGCTTGGAGTCAGAGTAACATTTAAATTTATCACCAACTCAATAACCCAATACATTAAAAACATAAAAAACGTGTTTGAAATACTAAACAAACATAAATTAAAATCAACATAAAAAATGCGAATTTCTAAAAACAGAAATGCGATTTCTGAGACATTTGTTAAATGAAACTGGAACAAAACCATTGGACGAATAAATCAAAGCCATCAAAAACTATCCTTTATCCAAAACAACAAAAGAATTAAGACGTTTCCTCGGCATGATCAACTTATATCACAAATACATATCAAAAAGTAGCGAAATGTTAGCCTCTCTCAAAGAACTGAACAAAATAAAGATAAACATTAAAATTAACTGGAATAAGCTTTTGAACAGGCAAAAGAAAACCTGAAAAACCCAACCAAAAATTACCATACATAGTCAACATAGACTAATCGAGATTAGCAATAGGCGGGATAATATTCCAAGAAGAAAACAATGAAAAAAACCAATAGCCTTCTTCTCAAAGATATTAAAAACACACCAAATGAGATACTCCACATTCAACATGGAGTTATTAGTGTTATTAGATTACACTGATCAATAAAGCAAGCAATCAGAACAAAAACGAACAATAATAACACTGGTTAAAAAAATTTCCAGAAATATTATTAGGATTACGAAACAAACCTTCAAGCTTAAACAATAAAAGTCCCAGCCAATCGGTTTTTGAACACAATACAAACCTACCAAACTTCAAAGACGAAAACGAAAACAAGATATAAACAAATAATAAAGAACAACAAATGTCCAAACAAAAAGGTATTCTGAAAAACAAAAACACTCAACAAACCTAAAACCAAACAGAATTAATAATAAATATGGTTCAAGTAAAGAAAACAGGAACAGTGGAACATTTTCATCAAATATTTTTCAAAGTATTATTTTCAAAGAATTATTTTCAAAGAATTATTATTATTATTATTTGTAAAGTTCTAATTATTATTATAATTTAGAAGTTTCATTATTATTATTTACTTAAATATTCATAAAACTTAATTTCTACGTCAATTACATCATTTTCAACATTTTCAATATTTTCACTATTTTCAACATTTTCATGATTATTTCAGGAACATTTTCATCGAATATTTTTCAAAGTATTATTTTCAAATTATTTTCAAAGTTTTTATCAATATTATTATTATTATTTACAAAGTTGTATTATTATTTGCGAAGTTCTTATTATTTTATTTTCGATGTTTTATTATTATTTACTTAAATATTCATAAAACTTAATTTCTGCATCAATTTACGATTTTCAATATTTGATGATTATTTTCAAGAACATTTTCATTATTTTCAATGTTTTATTCGTTTTCAACATTTGCAATAAATCAATTTGCAAAGTCTCATTCGAAAAGTCTTAAATTGGGCTTTAAGGTGAGCTATCGTTGAACAATTTTCGTTGGCGGGAACTCTGTAAATTTAAATTTTAAAATATGACTTTGAAAAATAATTGACCTTGAAAAAATAAATGACCTTGAAAAAATAATATTTTGAAAAATAATAATATGACCTTGAAAATAATAATATTTTGAAAAATAATAATAAAATAGTCAAATGACCTTGAAAATGGTCTCGGGAAAATGTTAATAACTTTGTCAATATTAATGATATTGATACCTCCAATAGCTGATTCGAAAGGTCTTGCACTAAGCTTCAAATTAAGCTATCGATCAATGAAATAAAAGATGGGAACGATAACTTTTGGGCAAACGAAAAACAGGGGCCCGCAAGACCACTTAATAATATTTTTAAAAAATAATAATATGACCTTGATCAGTCATCACGATGAGTCATATGACCTTGGGAATGACCATGGATGAGTCATGCGACCTTGAAATGACCTTGGAGTGACCTTGATGAGTCATGGCCCTTTTTTAATTTGACCTTGAAAAAAAATGTACTTTTACACTTAAAAAAAATTTTAAAAATTTTCCGGCCGGGGGGAGGGGGTATGTGGTCTTGCGGGCCCCAATCCATCTACTAATAACATATTGTATTTTACCAATATCTGATCCAATCTTTTGAAATAAAGTGAATCCCGAATCAAGTGAGGTATCTCGGGACTCGGGTTTAGTACATATTTTTTATTGTAGACAACAAATTATCTGCTTCCTGATTCTCAATATATAACTGAATATTTAAATTACTTAAAGTAATAACGTTTAAAAATCTTATCCGGCTCTTCTCAAGTTTTCCTTCTTCTTGTTCGGTTTGATATTGTGAGCAATAACTTAACAATATCCTTGATAGTCCATCAGGGTTGTTATGATTTTCACCCTTCCTATATTTTAAATCAAAATCGTAACCTGACAAC
>CAUHTR010007757.1:0-147160 GCA_959609185.1 Schmidtea polychroa
ATTTTATATTACTATTATTATAATTATAATTATTATTATTTTTATTATTATTATTATTTTATTATTATTATTATTATTATTATTATTATTATTATTATTATTATTATTATTATTATTATTATTATTATATATTATAATTATTATTATTATTATTATTATTATTATTATTATTATTATTATTATTATTATTATTATTATTATTATTATTATTATGTTTTTTTAATTATAATTTTGATATTCTCAGCTCACAATATATTTCCATTTCAAATTTAATTAATAATTAACTATTAATATTTGATTTTTTAGCAAATAACATTTACTCATTACCCTCATTTATAAATTTAATTGCATTGCTTGTATTTGGTTCTTCATATCATTGCGAACTACGATTTTCTGCTCTAACAACAATTAAATCGAAGAAACGAGAGCGCATGACTATTATTGACCAGAAATTAAAATTATGTTTGTCAAAGATTCAACTGAGACTTGAGACTTTTTAATAAAAATATAGTAATTTAAAAAAAAATCCTATGACGTAATTTTTTTAAAATTTAACCAGGTGTGCCTTAGCTCAATAAAGGTTGGACAACACTGCACTATAGTGAGGCCTATTTTGGTCCCATGATTTTTGTACGGGAATTTATGGTAACATATTTATCCGAAACGATATCTTCTGATAAATTAGGTAAAAATTTAAATTTATGTTTTTATCGATCCAGAAACAAAATATTTTTGATAAATATCTTAACATAAATTTTTGCTGATATATTACATTTAAATGTGCTTTTTTAAAATAAAATGAAAACTTAACTAAACTATTTTCAAATCGTTCTTGTTTAACCCCTTCCTGTTTCATCCAAGTATAATAGGAAATAGGAAAAAAAGGAAATTTGGTATATCCCGAGAATACTCGGGTAAACTGCTTATTAAATATAATGGAGTTCTGCGCTGTCCGTTTCATTCTTTTCCTCCGTAGTATAGTCGTTTACAATTTATATAAACCCAGAAATTTCAGCTATGTTGCAATATTTTATTATTATTTTTTTCAACATTTTATTGTTCACCCGAGTATATTCGGGCAAATCAATTGAGAAATTTAGTTGTCAAAAAACATTTTTTTTCATTAAATAATAAAAGTTTTCTTGAAATTTTCTTACTACATACATCATTCAAATAACTTATTCTTTCATAAAATGAAATAAAAAATGTTTTTTAGGTATTAATTCGACAGTTAAGAGGTTAAATCTTTAGGCAAATTTTGCAGGTTTAATACAAATTTACTTTTTAAAAATCTTTCAAAATATATTCCAACATTATAAAATATCCAATAAATTTAAAATAGAATATCAATTAAATGTTTTAAAAAAATGTTTTAAAAATATAAAATATATTTTAAAGTTAAAGTTTTTAAAAATTTTATTATTTTAAAATTTGTAATTTTGCAATATGAATGGCTATTGGTATCTTTAAATAGGGATTTTTAATGTTTCAAGAAAAATTTGATTAACCAAAAGTCGTACACACAGAGAGGAGCAATGAAATTTTTAATAAAGGGCTCATGGATGTTACGTCATGGATATCGTCATGGACGTTACGCAACAAAATGAGCGGTTTGATATAAGCAAAATAAGTTTAACTCTATCAGTTAAAACTTACAAAGGATAAACAGTCTAATAAATTTAATTTTATATATTCGTCTTATTCTACTTAAAATTCTACTCATCCATTATATTTAAAAAAATTTAAAACGAAATTATTCTTGTAAAATTAAAAGATTAAATTAAGAAAATTTTCACGTATTTCCAAATTTTATTAATAATGTAGAATTCAAAAACATTTTCCTGATAATGAATACAAATGAATTATTTCTAGCATCTCATCCTTTCTTTAAGCTGATTTTCATAAATTCCTAATGATGACAAATAGCTGTAAGTAAAATTTATTTTACAAGATATTTTGAAAATCTTTAAATTAAAAATTCCCTTAAAATTTTGCCTAGTAGATAAATTTATATTCATATATTGGAATTTGTACTTTTAAACTGAAATTGTAAATAATGCTTTGAAAGTTTAGGATTTTCATTCTTTGTTTTAATTATTGTTTTAAATATCATTTAAAAATAAAATACTTGAAACTTTATAAAAGTTATCGTTTTAATTTTTAGGTAAATTTTTGCAATTTCTACTTAATATGTGAATAATTTGCAAATATTTTATCGATGATTTTTTCAGCTGTAAATATTAATATTTTAGTTTTTTAAAATTAAAAATTCACAAAAGCTTTACGTAATAAAGTATATCAAATTAAAATACTGTTATCAAACGAAATATGAGTAGTAAATGGTAATGTTCCATCTACAACACACACACACCCCCATGGTAATATCTAGGTCGACTCAGAATTTTATGTAGATCACGAAAATATATGGTGTTTATATATAAAAAATGCTTAGTTTACATGGAAATGAGCTCCGAAAATTCTTATACGTTTAAGAATTCGGAATGCAAATCTACTAATTGTCCGCAACCAACCAGATCCATATTGTGTACCAATAAAACATGGTAATTCACCACCAGCTTGTCTACCACTAACTATACATTAAAATGATATCTGAATCTACTTTACGAAAATGTAGCGTCAAATAAGTTTTTGATTCTTGTGTAAAATCGATTAATTTAACAAAATCTATATTAATATACAGTATATTTATTTCTATAATGTTTATACATGAAGTTGAAACAGGTAAATACATGGGATTTTCTATAGTGATTTGTACAACTTCATCCTATTCCTATTTTTCAACCCTTATTGATTTCAATAAAGGAACATTGGAATCCCCAACAATTACGGGCTCAATAATATTACTGTAAATGAACATTTTCTGATAAAGTTTAATTATTTTTAGGTTTTGCTATACCCTCACAAACTTTACCATTTTGAAAAATTGTTTCTTTTGATAATCCGAAGTGTTTTTGTTAAATTTCTATCAAATTTTATATTACTAATATCAGGTTTTAATTCAAATTTAAAATGAAGCCTTTTTAAGATCAATACTAGAAAAAATATGCGAACAATTTTGAATTATAGAAACTTGTAACTTGTCAGTGTCATCCTTTAAAGTAAACGTATATGGCTGATCGAAATGAAAAGTTACTTTTAATTTGATATAGTGCCTAGATCGCCTTCTTTCAAATATCTAGATTTTGGTATTCGTAATAATCGAATCTTCGAACGATATATGATAACATACAATTATAAATAATAACATACAATGTTTAGAAAATAATGATCAGCGTAATCATTATCAAAAGGATTACTTATATCACATTCATCGTTTTTTTTTCGAAAGCTGTAAATCAATAGTTTGTTGTGATGAAATATCTACAGGTCTGAAACTTTTCAAGCCTTGATGCGACGAATGATTATAACCATATATAATTTGAGCAAAGCATTTATCCATGTCTTATTAGCTTGATGTACAAACAATTTTTCCAGTTTATCTCTCAAGGTTCGATTAAATCTTTCAACATGTGCGGCTTTGAATTGAGAATACGCAGATTAATTATTGATTTTTTGAGTTTATTCAGAAGTTGTTTCCTTTTACTGTTGTAAAATTCCTTTCCTAAAGAAAAACAATGAATTTGATACTACAAATATTTTACCCAAATCAGTTTGTAAGTTGTATGGATAAGAGACAAGACTATCTAACAGGTCAATCATAAATGTTTGCGTCATTTATAAATAATTGTTGAAATGTTGGTATTTATATATATATATATATATATATATATATATATATATATATATATATATATATATATATATATATATATATATATATATATATTTAAAAGATCAAATTTTATTTTAATAAACATCATTGCCATTAAGGCAAAAAGGGGAAAGATTCTCACCTTAAAATTCTATGATTTTTATTTTCTTCATTCTATCAACGACGAGCCAAGGGCTCAATCGTTAGTACGTGGTTTAGATTTCTCATCAGATTATATAGGTATTGTTTGGGTTAATATTTTCGAATTCTAGCTGGGGATTCATTTTGCTTTCAGAACATCAGCATAGAGGAAGATCATCAGTTTAGATAGGCTTTGTTTGGGCAGTAGGCTTAGGACTTGGTTAATATCATCAATTCGGTGTCATTGAATGCAGTATGATATCATAATTTGTAGACGATTGGTAATTAGTTGGAATATTCAATATATACTTCACCCAATTCGCGGACATTAGCATTGTTCCCATTATTTCAAATCAGTAATTGATTAATAGTCTAGAAAGAGGATAAGGGGTTGGAGTAGAAAGACTCCTAGGGCGAAGTATATATGACGAAGGTATTGATACATTAATTATAATATTTATAGAAAGAGGAGTTTTAAGGGGTTGGTTTATATAATATAGATAAGAAGATAAAAATACACTCATCCTGGGGCGGAATCCCTACAACGATTTTTACTTACACCCAATTCTGAAATTTAGTAACCTCTATAATTCACATTGGTGTGCACACCAGTTGAGGTGAGTCACCATTTACGTGAAAATGAAGTTACTCAATTTCAATTATTCAATTCAGTTATTCAATTTTTTAAAAATGATTTTCAGGTAATTTTTTTAATTTCAGGTAACTTTAAGACTTGAATTTTGATTTTATATAATTATGAGATCATTATTCAAGTTCTTAAATATTACTGTTCATCCAGAATTTATAATATAACATATTGATAATTAAATTTCAGGTGTTTTTTTAGGAATTTTGACATTTTGAATTTATTTGGAATTATTTCNAATTATTTCCATAAAATGTAAGTTAGATATATTTTTGATTATAAATAAATTAACTAATCACCGAAGACATTTTTTAATGCAATTAGGAAAGAAGGAAAGGCTGAATTTTATAATTTTTATAATGAAATAATTTATTTAAATTTACGAATTGTGAATTTCTTTTTGCAGATTCTAATATTTTGTAATTTAATGAATAAATCTTACATTGTCAGATTTCCATCTTCGCGAAAAGGTAAATCTAAAGAGTTTATATTTTAAATTATTTTATAATTGAATTTGACGATGTATTTTCTTCTTTTTCTCTGAAACTCAAGCTAGAGCTGTCGGATTCTAAATTAAAAGTATTTTCCTACAAAACTTTTTAATAATTTCAAAATAATTATATTTTAACAATATGTTAACAATATGTTAATGGTTATTTATTTCGGAACAAAAAAAGCTATAATAAATTTGCATGCATTTTTCATTGTGTGTTTTGTGTTGGTGTGTTCAATTATTTTTCTCTCACCTTCAGAAATCCTATAATAAAGTTATTAAATTTCGGAACAATCAATTTCTACACACAGGTAAGTTTGTGTGTTTCCTATACTATATACATAGTAGAATTCGCAGTTATAAAGTTTTAAGTTTATAATTAAGTTTATAAATATGAGCCAAAATTGAACCTCAATTAGGTTTTATTTTTACTCCTGTTTTGGCGATTCTCAATGTCCTGAAATAAAAATCATAAAAAACTATATAGCGATAATTTACTATAGTAAATTATCGCTATAGTAAAAATGATAAATCGAAAATATATCAAAAAGAGAATTCAAAGATATTTCTAAAGTTTAATTTCAATTACCCATTTAATCCATGTCAATCAAAAAGAGAATTCAAGGATATTTCCAAAGATTAATTTCAATTTCCCATTTAATCCAAGTCCCTCAAAACGGGAACATAAAGATATTTCCTTAGTCAGGTCGAATAAATTTTATTCTTTAATAAAACGTTTGATAGTTATATTGTTAGTTATTTATCATTTTATCAGGGTTTTGTTATCAGAATTCACCAAACGAACTCTTATGGAAATTTTTTCTTTTCCAGATATGTCAGCACTCTCATCTCCAATGATTGAAAATCCAATGGATTTATTGACCATTGAAACAATTTCTTCCCTTATGGTTTCTTCAGTCAACTTGATTAGCTCATGTTGATTGTTCAATTCTGGCTTTTCCCTTAATTGTAAGAACTTTGCAGCACAAGGCAGTGCATTTTTATGCCATGCTCTTGATTGATGACTTTTGGCACTCCCATGAAAATCTTTGTATTTTGTAAAAGGCCCTGTGATGAATTTATCTTGAAAACCACGATTTACTGGCTGGGGAAAAAGTATGCAAAATTTGCAAACTGCTCCTTTTAAACGAACTGAATAACTCAGCCAGGGTGAGTACTGACTTAACCAAGCATTCAATCGAAAAATAGAATGGTTTGAGAAATCCAGGGGAAGGGCAAGTGCCCTCTCTTGTCCACTCCTTGCGTACGCCCATGGACAAACTTATAATATTTTAGTAATAATATGATTTCAAAAACCGAAAGAACGATATGAAATGCTTTTTGACATATCATAAATATAAAAGATGCTACTAAATTAATATTCTAAAATTCTAAATTTTGTAATTTAAAGATATTTATATATAAATTTTAATATATTTAAAAGTAATAATTACTTTTTTATCATTAGTTAAATAAGAAATATAATTTAAATATGAAATATATAAAATTTGTATCAACAAAACAAAATAAAATATTGTGGAAATTTAATAATTTTAAAAAATTTAAACAGATTTGAAAGAGCGATAAAACTGTTTCGATAACAAATTATGAAATTTTCTGTCAATCACTTTTGTGTATCAAAAATGACAATTAGTTTAGATTTTGTTTCTTTTATGTTGTATATGTTATCAAATGAATTATTTTCGTGAATAATATTAGGCTTGCCTTTTCCTTAAATTTACTTTTGAAATTCTACAATAAATTGTCAATAAGTGATGCCAATTGTATTCAAACTTTTAAGCTCTCTGGAACATGAGAATTTAAAAAAATAATCTCTTAGAACATTTTAACAAAAATTTATAACACATGATCAAACGTTTAAAATTCAAATTTAGATATTTGCATTAGATATTAACATTAGGTTTGTTAGAAATTTAAATTTTATTGCTGACTATTTTTAAATTTTTTTAATATTATTTATTTCATAAATTTTTATATAATGAAATAGTATAATTTTAAATGTAAATTATAATCAACTCCTATTTTGAAATAGAATAAGAATCTGTCATTTTATGTTTTGACAAAAACATGTGTAAAATTGTAAAAGAACGAACTGTTAAAGGTGAAAAGAGTACTAGATGTCCCATGCAATCTATTCTATAGTTTTTGTCCTTTACCATTATTTTTATTATTTAGTATAGGGAAATTTAGATCCAATTAGAGATTTAATTGGAACAATACAGTTAATAAAAAATTATTATTTTTACTATTTTAAATTGTTTGAATTACTATTACGATTATATTATTTTAAATAATGGATAAATTTAAATTACTCAAATTTTAATAATAATATTAAAATTGATAAAATAAAAAATGTTAGATGATAGAAAAATACCCCATTAATATGTGACAAAGATTGAGAGCAAAAACAGAAATCGGATGTATAATAATAACATTTATTTGTTTTGATTTATATTTTTGTTTTTGTTTGTGAAAAAAAATAAAAAATCAAAAAATATTATTAAAAAATTATAATTATAAAATTTAAATAAATAAAAAATTATTTTATATTATAAATTATAAATTAATTATAATAAGAATTTTTTTTCCAATTTCACTATTGATTATTTTTTCCATTGAATTTATTAAAAAGAGAGCTTGAATCAGTATTATATTGATGTTTTATGATACACATGAATTTTCGGCACTGCCTTTTAAATTAATTGATTTTATTTTATTGATCAACAATGTTAGAATATTACTTTATTATAATTTGTTTTAAGAATATATTATTATAACATGAAAAATTTTCCAAAATAATATATATCAAGAATTTTAACTAAATATAAACAATATTCCGTGCAATGTAATTATACCAACATCCGAATATATTAATATTCATGGATGCAACTTACACCACCTACTTTTAAAATATATTTCTAGTTTTTAAATGCTTTTAGCCATTCTACTTTTCTTAACTTCATTTTTTCCTGTTGGTGTTTTTATCACGTAGTTCTGATGATGTAGTTTCTCAATTATTTGTATTATTTTCACCACATTTTTAGTTGGTTAATCTGTTATTGTGTAAAGAATTTGATGTATAGAGTAGGAAGCTTAGTGTATAGAGTTGCTTACTTAATGAATATAGGTTATTTATTTCATTTAAATTTGCATAAAAATTTCATTACATTATTTTTAAATTTATTAATCTGTCATTTATTAAAAATATATTATATTACTTTTAAAAATTATTATCTTAATTTACTTAATTTAAAATGATTACTTTACTTATTTAAAAATTATTACCTTAATTTACTTATATTTAAATATCACACCATATCTTCTCAGGCACTAAAATTTCTTAAAAATATGTTACTTTAATTTTAAATTATTACTTTTTTTACTTAATTTAAAAAATTATTCTAATTTACTTAAATTTAAATTATTACCTAATTTCTCAGAAGATATCGTTTCGGATAAATATGTTACCATAAATTCCAGTACAAAAAATCGTGGGACCAAAATAGGCCTCACTATAGTTCAGTGTTGTCCAACCTTTATTGAGCTAAGGCACACCTGGTTAAATTTTAAAAAAATTACGTCATAGGATTTTTTTTAAATTACTATATTTTTATTAAAAAGTCTCAAGTCTCAGTTGAATCTTTGACAAACATAATTTTAATTTCTGGTCAATAATAGTCATGCGCTCTCGTTTCTTCGATTTGATTGTTGTTAGAGCAGAAAATCGTAGTTCGTCAATGATATGAAGAATCCAAATACAAGCAATGCAATTAAATTTATGAATGAGGGTAATGAGTAAATGTTATTTGCTAAAAAATCAAATATTAATAGTTAATTATTAATTAAATTTGAAATGGAAATATATTGTGAGCTGAGAATATCAAAATTATAATTAAAAAAAACATATTTATTTAGCAATTTAGTGATTAGAATTTTTAAATATAATTACAAAAATTAGTTTTATATTTTAACTGTGATATACAATTTTTTAAATAAATAAATATATTTATAATCATATTTAATCAGTTCTCATAATTTACCTTACAAATTAAATGGTACAAGATAAAAATTTATATCAAAATTATATTTAAAATTTACGAAAAAATTTAATTTTAAATATTAATTTTAAATATTTTCGACAATTTTATTAATCCACTTTAAGTTGTCAACATTTTGATTATATATTAATTACCATTCAAATATATATTTTATATAAAAAATGTAAACAGGCCTACCGAGAGGCCCGCAAATACTAAAATAAAAATGATGTTTGTTTTATATAAATTGAAATTTAATTAATTTTTAAAAAAGACATTTAAAATAAAAAAACATTTAATTGATATTTCATTTTAAATTTAATTGGATATTTTATAATTTTGGAAAATATTTTCAAAAGATTTTTAAAAATAAATTTGTATTAAAACTGCAAAATTATCCTAAAGATTTAAACAAGAACGATTTGAAAATAATTTAGTTTTCATTTTATTTTCAAAAAGCACATTTAAATGTAATTTATTAGCATAAATGTTCTGTTTCTGGATCGATAAATATATATTTAAAATTATTTTAATAACATAATAAATATTACTAGTTTGAATAAAACGTCTTAAGGGTTCGAAAGAGTTGAATCGTCAAATTTCATAAACGAAAGCTTGTATTATTTTCTTTGATGAAGTAGATGCAATTGGAGGTGCCAGATCAGAACAATGAAGCAGGGGGTGGATAATGAGGTTCAAAGAACCATGCTTGAGCTGATTAATCAACTTGATGGATTTGATTCTCGAGGAGCAATCAAAGTTATTATGGCAGCAATTGGAGCAAGGCGAAAAGTGACAACTGAATTTGACTTTTTGAAAGCCATACAGAAAGTTATTAAAAATGGTGCAAAATTCAGTTCAACGTCAAGATATTTGCAATGCAATTAATTTTATAAATATATATTTCTTATTAAAATTACGTTTTTAATTTATATATTTCGTTACATATAAATTTGATTTTATAATTTGGAATTTCTGATAAATTTATTTATGCTAATGTTTTATTTGATGGTGTTATATTTTATTTAATATATTATTATTATGATATGTTATTATTTTTTATTTATTATGATAATTATTTTGCTACGGATTTGCTACGGATTCCACACCGATCTGAAGCATTTCTGAATTCAAAAACTTTTAAATGTGAATGTCGTGTTTCAAAATACATTTTATTCTACTGCGCAACATTTTCTATAATTATGAGATTAATAACACGCGACCTTGTTACGCTGGATAACCGCTATAATAGTAATCAAATAGTAATCAAATTAAACGTTGCGTTCGGCGGCACCCATTTTACTAAATTAACGAGTTGAAATAATGAATTTGGAAAATATTTCGGAACCTTTCTTCATGAAAGTTTTAAATGATGAAATTGAGAAAGAACTTTATATTTAAAAATATGGAAGGATTTTACCGTAATATTTGAAGATTTTTCCCAAAATAAATATCTGACGATTTTGTTCAGGAAATCAGTTTTTGTTATTAGAAATAAATGCATAAAAATGTTTCTTATTTATTCATTTATTCTTATTAATTCATATTTTCAAGTAAAAATCATACTTTAAAAACATCTATAAATATTTAATTTTTATTGAGAAGTCAATAATTAATTATAAAAATATTTTATATTTTATTTTTATTTTATTTTAATTTCAGAATTTTTAAAATAAATTATAAAAAGTGGAATGTGATAGAACACTTGAGAAATCCCCAAATTGCTTATTTTGATAATTAAAAATACTCGTAATTAATTTATGATGACAACCTATAATTTCTTGTCTTTATTTTAATTTGTTTTTATTTTTATTTGCAGTCGAACTTCGGTAAAACGAACTGCTTGGGACCAGTAAAATTGGTCGTTGTCAACCGGGATTCGATATAACCAGGAAACAAAAAATGTAGAAAATAACGTTTTTTTAATTATTATTAAAACATCAAAAATGATAAGATATGCAAGGGATTTTATTATTGTTTTTTAATTTTTGTTCGGATCATTTTTTAATATAATTTAAAAGACTAGGAGCCAAGGTTATGTGGCTGCAAACTTTGATGTAAATCTGACAAATATAAGTGGCGTAAAGAAAAAAAGCTTTGTAACTCGAAATGTCACCAAAAAGGATGCTGCTCTAATAAATAACTCTTGGATTTGACATTTTGTGTGTAAATGTACATACTTATTTACTTTAATATAATTTTGTATGTAATAAAATATGATTAAAAAATTTCTCAAATTGCCTATTCAATTTCCTACATTATTCATAATGCCCAATTATTTATATTGACCGTAACATATAAATTAATTATATCTTGGTGTAGCTGGAAGGACGAGTAAAATCCATTGCCTAATCTAATTCTTAACGATAATATTAACATTGATATTGTAGTTTTAAGGCTTCAAAATTGTTTTTATAAAAGAAAACAAATTTTTTAATCTTTTTATCCAATTTCATCAATGCCGAGATCTGGGATTGTGTTTTATTTTTTTCGAATAAGTTTATAATATTTAAAAGATTTAAAATATGTGAAATTTTAGCTATTTGAGTTTATTATGTCAGAGTTTCATTGGAAAATATTCCCATGTGAATTTTTTTATTTTTACAACTACTGGGTTATTACTTTTAAAATCGGTACTGATTCGGACTCCTCATCCTCTTTATCTCAATTATCAAGATAAAACCTAACACAAAAACACTTTGTATTTTTTGAATATCTTTTTCTGGGGACCCCTTTTGGAGTTATATTAGTATATCCGTGTTTGTCTCAATGTTCGCTATCTATACATACCAATTTCCTCTTAAATACGTCATTTTGAATTTTTTTTAATTTTTAATTAATTTTGGACTTTTGTAGGTTTCTGAATTTTTTTATGTGAATATTTAATGTTTTGTACATTCCAATTTATTTTGAACTTATTTTCTACGAACCCCAACACGTCTTTATATTATAGAATATTTTCTGTGCTTAAGGGTTTTTTTAAGAGTTGCTAAAATATCAGAATTTTATTATGTTTTGGCAGCATTTATATCCAATAAAAATTTTGGACAAAATTTTGCCATAAATTAAATTGTTAAACTGAAAATTTGTTAAAAAATAGCGTAGAAACAGCCGAAACTCGAGTTAAAATTAAAATACAAAAACACCAATTCAACCCATTAAATTGAGAAAAATATTATATCAAAATAAAAAAACATAAAAGTAAATCTAAAATCAGAAAGAAATGCTAGAAGTATTGCAAGAAATAAACATAAATACAACAAAAATAAATAGCACGATAATGAAAAATCCAAATTCATGGTGAGGATAAAAACGGAAAATTGGGAATAAAATAAATAAATTAAAATAGAATAAAATAGAAAATATAAATTAAACGAATTTAAGTAGAAAACTCGAGGAAATATGTGAAATCCATCCTAGGTATTTGCTAAAATTTCTAAAAGATTTTATCTTTGAAAATTCATACCCGTAGAAGAGTTTAAGTAGTTTTTATTATAATGTTAGCCTTTGTAACGTTGGAAGTTTTATTAAATCATTTTATTTTGTACACATTTTTCTTTATGCTTTTCAATTTTGAAGTTTCATGCTTTAAATTATATTATCACAAATGCACATTTTTCTACCCACAGTCAAAACATGCAAGATAATAAAATGAATATATTTTACGACTATCAGAATGTTGAGATAGTTGATCTGTCATATGCTGTTAATCCTGTAGACTTCTAGTGTCGATATGAACGTAGGTCATGTCGATGGGAACACCCTAACGCTCCGAAACAGCCCACTTCTGGTTTGCTCTCGTGTCACGATATCGCGCTCGCAAAAAGTAAACCGGGCAGCTTTGTGACTCAACCAGCAAATTTAACTTATATTGAAAGATTCAGACTCAGATTCAATATTTTAGTTTGAACTGGAAGCCAAGAATTTCGTTTACAAAACACTAATGGTTTATTCGGTGGAGGTCCAGTGGGCAATGCCGTTTCGACAAATAATATAGTTGGATTTTCTGTTATTACAACTAAGTGATGATAACAAAATATAGATTGACCTATTGTTGTTAACACTAAACAATAATTTGATTAAATAATGATAGGGAAATATATAAAAAATTAAGTAAATAAATATGTAATGAATAAATATAGTACGAATGATTATTAATGAGTTAATAGAAATTGAGTATGTAAAACTAAAATAGAAAAGTATCAACAATAATAGTAAATAGTGAGAGTGCAGCGAAACCTGAAGAATAAATGTATCGTTACTTCGATATTCTATTAACTACAATGGCCATTAACTAATGGCTGATCAGTAGTGATTTAAAAGGAATTGCCATCTTGCTGGAAATGCAAGTGGGATACACCAAATTTCGAGTGGAAACGTATAGCACGGTCTGACAACTATAAAACAAAATTATGACCCTCGTGGAAGTCTCTGGATCTAAGAACTAAAGATGTGCAGCACAGCTCACTACTGGACCCCAAGAAAGTTTTGTTATCACCATTTCATAAAAAGTTGGGATTTGTAAAGAATTTTGTAAAAGCAATGAACCGAGATGGTAAGACTTCCAAATAACCCAAATAAAAATTCCCAAGACTGAGTAAGACCAAAATAAAGGAAGGTTTGTTTATTGGTCCATAGATATGTGAATTTTTGAAAGATGTACATATTGATCAGATCCTCCATGGTTTTGAAAAGAATGTCTGGAAATCATTCAAACTTATGGTTGAGGATTTTTTCGGAAACAAGAAAGCAGATGACTATAAATTTATTTTTCCATTATTAATAGATAATGATCAAAAATCACTTGAAAAAGGACGTGCCGAAAATCCGTGAATACCAAAAATCAACATCGATATCTTTACTGATTCATAGTCAAAAAAGTCTAATAAATACAACTATAAAGAACTTGTGACAAGACTTCTCTTAGCATACCAAAAATTAGGCTGCAGCATTTCATTGAAGATTCACTTCCGACACATTCATTTGGACTTCTTCCCTTATAACTTTAGTGCAGTTTGAAATGAACATGATGAACATCTCCATCAGGACATATCGACAATGGAAATCAGGTATAAGGGAAAATGGAGTCCTCCCTGACTGTAGTGAAAGATGCCTCAGATGTAAAGTACAAGTGACAGGCAAAAAAAAGAACGGTCTAGTACATAGGAATATATATGTTATTATTACAATGAATTATTATACATGTACTTAAACCAATCTTTGCCAATATTTTCAATGCTAGAGCTTATTAATCCTTTTTAAAGACATTTTCGTAGTCACCGTATTGATATATATATATATATATATATATATATATATATATATATATATATATATATATATATATATATATATATATATATATATATACATAGAAAAAAAGCAAGAACATCAAAGATACAAATTTTTTTTTAATTGTTGACCAGTGCTATTTATAAAATATTTCAAATAATTTTATATTAGTTGAAAAATTCAATTTTCTCAAATTTAATTAAAAAATTAATTTAAGAAAAATAAATATTTTTTAAAATCTAATTTGCTTTCATTAAAATTCTGAATTCTAGATGTGAATAAATTATCATAATTCATTTATTGACTGTTGGGTAGTTAATTTTATGAGTTCCTTGTATTTTTTCTATTTTGAAAGATAAGACTGGTGGAAATTATCAAGAATTTCATTGGATAATAAAAAAGGAGATTGAAAATCGGCAAAAGTGAGATAAGAAATAGAAAATTCAAATTGTTGTCATTTTCAATGGAATTATGAAATATAATTTCTTGAATTTGGAAACCAATTTGACGGCTCAGTATTTTTATACGCCTAAAAAATATTTCCCGGAAGATGGGATTCAAACTGGATTAATTTTGATTTCCGTTCTTATGATGTGTTTTGGATATTTGGTTTACAAATCGAAATGTAAAAGACCTCGAGATATTTACCAAGAAGAAATGATCAAAAGATCCCAATACGATCCGATGCCAATCTGGGATTGGTCTTGCAAATTATTGAAATATCGAAAAAGGAATTATTTAAATAAAAAATTCAAGTATTTATTACCACCATTATCCGATTCGAGTGTCTGTAGGAAACAATTTATATTTTGGCTTGGTCAATCGAGATCTGAATTTTGTGGAATCGGTCAATTGAGTTTTTCAGATGTTGCGATAAATCGGATGTTTTCCATTTAAATATCTTTTTTAACTATTCTTCGGATCAACTGGAATATTTCCCAACTTTCAGCATGTTGCTTGTTCCTAGGAAATTTCTTTATCAAAAAGATATTTCACCCATTTTACTGGAATTAAAATTATTCAGATAAATGATTTTTCAAATTAAACAAAATAATTTCATTATTTCATTTGAGAAAAGGCTCTAAATTATGAAGTCAAAATTGAACGATAAAACAAACTTCGGGAATTTTTTAATTCAAAGTATTGTAACTGCTTTATCAGTAATGAGGGCTAAATTTTATGACATACAATTTTCAGAATTTATTAAATAAGTGCTCATCAATTAAGGACATTTTGAAATTTTGTTAGTAGTAATTATTACAATATTGAGTTACATTATAGAAAGAGAAGCACGCGTGCTCCAATTAAGAATATTAATTAGGAGGATAAATTATTAAAAAGGGGAAAATATTTTGAGGATGAAAAAAAAATTTCAACAAATATTCCTTTTATATTTTGTTTGTTTTCACTATGACTATATTATCATTTGAAAAAGGCAGTTGTAAGGATTTATGTTACAATGAAAAATAAAAATTTGTGATCTAGATTTAAAGAAAACTGATCAAAAGTGAAAAATAAAGAATTTACCGATCAATATTCCTTATAATCAAATAAATATATAAGTCAACGTATACCGAAAGCAGTGAAGCTTATAAATCCACTAAACCATGTTATACTCGATTGAATACGCTGAATTTATGTCCATAAGCTGGTTAACTAGCAATATTTATTATTTGTTCTTATTATTTACTTATTGTTACTTTTCTTAAACAGTTTGGTCATATATTTTTTTATTGCTACGAAAAACACCTTTTAATAAATATTTATAAATTTAACTAGAATAAACTGAAGTACAGTGAAGAATGTTAGTATCTTCTTTTCCCGAACTTCGTGTGTTAATTGTATCAGTCATTAAATTATAAATAGATTCAAGCTTTCAAAAATATGTATTTTAATACACAATATTTAAACAAACTTAGGAGAATTCAAACTATGCAATATTTCTTGAAAGGATCTTTTTAAATATTCATACATACAATCAAGAAACATACGATTTTTAATTACAGTATTTTTTTATGTATTTTTTAAATTAATTACAGTAGTCCCTCGTATAACACGGTTAATTCGTACCGTGCTATATCGAAACCGTGTTAAGATATAATATATATGTAATAATATAATTTAAACTTAGATATAAAATAAATCAAAACATTTAATTCTAGTCTACCGTGTTGTATCGAAACCTTGTTCGTGCTATATCGAAACCGCGTTGTACGAAACTTTGAAATAATATAAATCACGGTAATGTGTACCGTGTTATATCGAAACCAAGTCTTAAGGTGTAGAATTTTATTATAGCTGAAATTTCGTTCCAAATATACATATAAGTGAAAAACTAAGTTTACTTCAAAGTTTTTATTACAAAAAAATTCAACATGAGAAAAAAAAATTAAAAATATAACAAAAAATCATAATTCTAATTATTATAGATTAAATAAAAACAGGTTCTTATGACCACAATACTAATTTTCATCTTCACTCTCACTCTCATCAAAAACTACAGCTGATTTATTTCTTTTTTTCAAAGTTGGTTGAAACTCCTCTTCACTAGTCATTTCCTCCTCATTACAAAAACTATCTGACGTAGTTTCAATTACCTACCTGTTTTGATCTCCTAATTCGGTCAGAATTTCTCTATAAGGAGCTAAAGAACTTTACTATAAACATTACAACTTAATTTTTAACATACCTGATATTAAAATTATTATGACTTTCAAAAGATGGCTATTATTATTTACTATGTATGTACTTTTTTTCTATTTACTTTCCAAAATATTAAAAACAATGCAAGCAAAAACTTTATCAACTTCATTTACAAAGAACAAAGCGATACTGATTTTTCTGCTATTCGCCTTATTAAACGCAATTTAAAAAAATACAACGGAATATATACATAACATATTCAATTTTTTGAAAACGTAATGTTATAAATTTCAAGTCTTATACCGTGTAATATCGAAACCGTCTTATAATAATCGGAAATTTTGTATCGTGTAATATCGAAACCGTGTTATACGAATACCGTGTTATACGAGGGACTACTGTATATAGATTATATGAATTAATTATATAAATTAATTATTATATTCTAATAAACCTATATATTTAATAAAACTTTATGAGACTTTTTATTGTAATTTGAAATTTGATTTTAACTATCTTAATAAATTAAAAGTTTTACTTGATAATATTTACTTTAAAAGAATTGTTTCCTTTACAAAATACTTCTTTTATTACAATTAATTTATAGAAAACTTTAGAGTATTTTTAAATATCTCAAAAAGGAAAATTAAAAAATCGTTGAAAATTTAATTCAAATAAAAATTTAATTTATCAAAAACCCCAATTTAGTTCCAATATTAAATACTTATTTTTGATATATATTTTTAAATCTCATAGAAATGGGAAAAATAATTGTAGAATTTCTGTTGGATAAATGATTAAACGTTTTTGGTGTTATACTTATACTTTATAGACAAGATAACCAGTTAAAATATACAAAAGTATAAGAATTCACTTGTCTTGTTAATAAAGATGTATTTTAATTTGGAATGTTGTATTTCTGAGTAATTATATTTTTCAAATTGGAAATTTTTTGAACTCAAAAAACATCTTGTAATATTCAGTAATTATAAATTAATCAGAAATGTGTGATAGTTTTAGGATCTAGCTCAGTAATGTTCAACTGGCAGTCCGTGGGCTACAAAATTTAGGTAAATATCTTTATTTTACAATTTCAGCAGATTTTAAAAAAATTTTATATTACTTGATATGCAATGTCATCAAACAAATATTTTTCCCTGGAGTAATACAAAACTTGTGCGTTCTTAGTTTAGCTACTTTTGCGGATAATCGGTGAAGTGTGATAAATCACTTATAAGAAATTTTCTTTATTATTTTAATTATTTTTCGGTCATTTTTACATTTTGTTTAACCGAACTACACAATTATCTTTATAACAAAAATATTTAAAATCTTTATTTGAGGTAAACAACTGGGTAAATTGAATTATAGAATTGTTTCGAAATCGTGCAAAGTACGTAGTATGTTTGGTAGTAACTCTCAAACGCCGGTTATGTAATGGGTGTAATGCCACATACATTGGAAAGACTTCCCGTCATCTCTGTACATCGAGTTCAAGAACACTGTCGATCGAAGGGAGTGTCCAATATTAAGGATCATAATAAAGTCTGTATGAGAGAATTAGGAATGTCGGATTTTAAAATCTTATCAAAAAATATTGATAATTGTTTTGAGCGTGTGATATGTGAAGCATTATTGATAAGAACATTTAATCCTAAAATCAATGTGCAGAATGCAGTGAATAGGTGTGTTGAATGTTTTTAATTAATTTTTTGTATGTTGATGTATATTGAATAATAGTTATGTTAAATAATTAATAAAAATAGTTAAAATAATATTTTTTAAAGAATTTTAAAAGTGTAAAATAATTGTTTGTTGAAAATTATTTTTGAAAATCATTATTTAAAATTGTTATTTATAATTTAAAAACTTATAGATTTAATAATTTGTTTATAAATTATCAATATTGTATAGTTATTCATCTCTAGTGAATGTTGGTAACCTGATGATGATAGTGATGCTATCGAAATATATAAAGAAAAACATGTACGAATGGCGATTTTTATTTAATCAATTATTTTATTTGTTATACCAAATAAATTTTCTTTTACAAAATATATTGTACTTTTAATTTTATAGATTAAGGAATAATTTTATGCGCATCTACTTTGTGTTCATCCACTGAATTCTCTAATTAAATGCAATGTGTAATAATGACTTGTGTTTATTATAAACCAGCCATAGCCAACCGGTGGCCCGCGAAGCGCTTTTGATGTGACCCGGACACAATTTTATACATCAAATCAATAATTGTCTTTTTAGAATTCATATTCGAATTAAACATGTTTTTAATTTAAAAATTGATTCTAAGTTTACTTGAATCGTAAAAACGAGTTATATTTATTTAAATGAATTTATTGTGGCCCGTGATAGTATTTTCCGAAAATTTGGCCCTTCGATTGATTTGGGTTGGCCACCACTGTTATAAACAATGGGAAGTCATCGTATCTGGAATTTTAGCATTGTAGCAAATGCAATTTCAAGCGTTTCAATCTTTCATTGAATAGAAAAAATTATTTGGCACCCAGAATGGATATGTGAATTGGTTAAAACGTGGTTGTTTAACCTTTAGCAGCATCTGGGCCGAATGGTAAATTTTTTGAAGGCAGCGGGCCGAATAAAAAAGTCAACCATATTTAAAGGTTTAGTTTTATTATGAAAATGAAAAATACATTGTATATAATATATATGCAAAATGCAAAACTTGAGCATAAGAAAAAAATATTCGCTAAAAATATAAATGGACTTATGTAAATCTAAATGTTTATATACGAGTAGTACTTATGTAAAATAAAAATTAAATTGTAAAATTGTGTTTGGTTATTGGGTTGGTGGTAATATTTAAAAGTTATCAATAAAATCCCTGATTCCAAAGCGTGCTTTATTTGATCTCCAAAATAACAATTATCAGACAATATAAACCTTTTTTTGATTTTCACAATTGATTACACGAATTTTAACAACACGATGGATTCAATACTCAAATAGGTAGTTACACAGGACTCTTACATAATAGCTCTACTCATATAATTCCCAATTACTGAACAATCACCGGCCGCTGATCTGACTCAATAGTTTGGTAAATTGAATTGAATTTTCTTTGCTTTGATTTGAATTTATTCAATATACTTTAAACAGTTCTTATTGAACTCGGTTTTGTGACACCGTTTAGTTCCAATATTTTCTCAAAGTTCTACTTTCTAATTTCTCTAATTTCCAAATTATTTCTCGACTATCTTTTTAATTTTTCCCTCGACCACTACTTCTGATTCCATTAAGAATACTTTTGCTTTTAAAATCCCTACTTGTCCGACACTTGTGATAATTCATTTTTTCCATTTCTGTCTTTCCATAATTTATACAGCTCCTGTATTATCACTTACAGTTCGGCACTCGGGGTAATTTGTCTTTTTTCCATTTCTGTCTCTGGCATACCCCATACTTTTTCCAGCTCCCGTGTTGCCCTGACCGTTTAGCCCTCAGTGTGATTTGTCATTTTTTTCTTTTCTGCTTCTGGAATTTTTCATACTTTTTTCTATTTCTCACGTTATCTCTGAAAGTTTGGAGACACCGATTTTGTTTTCCAATTTTGGATTTCCTTTTGTTTTCTTGCAATTATTAATTATAAATGACCCTTCTCCACTTTATTGTTGCATTATTTTTGTTTTATTATTCCTTCCTCATTTCTTAATTTTTTCCTTTCAGTTTCCTTCTCCAAATTATTCGAATTGTTTATAATATTATTTACTATTTAGGTATTCTCAACACAATAGTTTTACATGGTTTAAAATTTTTAAAGGTTTATTATTATTAATTATTTCACTACTTACTATCTTTTATTAATTAATTTCTTTTCCAAAAATTAAAGTGCAAAATTCTGTGAACACTTGTGTTTTGAATCTTTTATATAGTTTGGGTGTTAAAATGCAGTTATGTGAATTGTTCCTGTGTTTAAATATATTGAATGATTAAATTATTTGGTTAAATAGTTTTGTTTTAAAATTTTTAAAAATTTATTTATTAATTTATTTATTAATTGTTAAATTAAGAATTAAAATTATTTGGTTTATTAAAATATTTTAAATAATAATTGATTATTTAAATTAAAATGAAAACTTTCAAATAATAAAAATTGCTTAATTTGTTTATTAAATCTATATGTTATCTATAGTTTTTCCTATTCTATCTGATGAACACAAGACTGTCATGTTTATTTAATTAATTATTATTACTATATATTATTTTTATTTTAAGAAATAAGTTAAAGACATAATATTTAACTTAATTAATTAACTCATTTAAATATTGTATATTAATTAATTTAGAATTTAATGAGTATGGTATGTAAATAATAATTTTAAATAATATTAACAATTTAAATCTAAGTATAAATATAATATAATTATATAATTTAAATTAATAGCAAGATTTAAAATGATGTTTTCTTGCTGAAAATATTGTTGGCGTGAAATAATACTCTTTTTTGAATATTGCGAATAAGAATAAATTTTTGAATATCGAATCTTAAGTTAATTTAAATGGACATAATTAATACTCGGTCCATACAGTCTAACAATTATTATTACTATTATTATTATTAAAATATAATTCAAATAAATATCTATATAATCCATTTATTCGATCTTTATTCATAAAATGAAATACTTACATCTAAAACATGTCCTTATCACTCCCATACAAAAATCAACAAGTATTTAGCTCTCTGCTTCCTTTCTGATTGAAATTTTTTCTTCTCACATCTTATGTTTCAAAAAATGTATAAATTCAAGCAAAATTAAAATATTTTTAAAAATTATTTTAAAGTTTAGACAATCAGAGCTAGACTTAATTTCAAATAATCAAAAAAGCAAATAAATTTTAAAAAATTTATTCAAATTTTAGTATGGGAAATTAAATTTAATTTTGAGTCTAATTTTTAAAAATATTTTAATTTGGTTTGAATTTATACATTTTTTGAAACAAAAGATTTGAGAAAAAAAAGCGAAAGAGTTTTTAATTTTTGTATTGTATTGGACCTATTTTATAGCAAAATATTTCCTTTTATGAATAAATACTGTGGAAAAATGTTAGTTATTTAAAGTTTACTGTTATCATTATTATTATTTGAAAAAAAATATGTAGATATTGAATATATTATATAAATAAAATTTACTGTGACGATAACTAATAAAAATTGGGTTTATCTTAATTTAAGATCATAAATTACATCAATATTAAATTCTAAAAATAAGATTAAAACAAAGAAACCGAAACCTAATCACAAAAATCATTGCACATATCATTGAAAGTAAATTTCTTGTGAAGTTTTGTTTGAAATTGTTTTTCTTATGATTGACATTAAAAAATAAAACGTCATAAGATCGTCAATTAAATTTGTAAATCTATTATAAAATTATATGTCAATAGATTTTGCATAAAATGATTTTCAGCAATAAATTTTACGAAGACATCTGATTATGATTCACGAGATACCAACAATGCATTGTCATTGGTTGTTTGCGTATGTGCATGCTTACATGCTTTGTTATGATTGGTTCATTTGCATGATTTGCATGCATGCCATTTGATGGTGTGTTTGATATTTATCTGCATTTTGAGCACAACAAATCTCTACTGTTTAAAATCTATTGAAGTTGCAGATCATAAGTAACGGAATTTAGCATATTATTATTAAATTTTAACCATTTGGGATAATTCATTTTTAGTATTCTATTATGCCGACATCCTATTCTCACACGATTTCAGACGGTCAAAGTGCTTTGATATTTGCCAAATTATTGATAAGGTAATTAAATAAATTTTTCTTTTTGTAAATTTTTTTGTAGGTGGAAAGGTAGTTTATACAAATTATTATGGATCGATCTTTTAGTTTATGTCAGCTTATTTTACAGTCTTCATTTCCTTTATCGCAATCTCCATGACAAACACAAAAGGTGACTTTACTTTACAAATATTACTTTAAAAATTTTGTTTCCAGTAATTTTGAACAGATTGTAGAATATTGTGATGCAATGAAAACAAACATACCTCTGTCTTTCCTATTAGGTTTTTTTGTAGCTGGCGTTTTGGACAGGTGGTGGAAGATGTATATGGCAATTCCTTGGTTAAATAGAATGGCTTTTATGGCAGATGTTTGATTAATTATAATAGTAATATTTATTCATCAAATTGTCCTTGTTTTTAGGGTGCAATCGTCGGTCAAACGTCAGAACGAGTGAGCAAAATGAAAATGACATTAATGAGATATTTGATTCTTTCTTGGATTCTTTTAATGAGAGAAATCAGCAAACAAATACAGTCTAGGTTTTCCAAGAAAAATTTCGATTCCACAGAAGAATATTCAGTGAGGGAGATTCTAGTCAATTTTAATAGGGATCGAAGTAAATGTGAATTACTCTTGAAATCTTTATGAACGAAAGTCATTTAATTTAGAAATCCAAAGCACGTTTAGAAAAGTCATCACGGACGCTGAAATTCGTGCTTTTGAGAGTATAGCTGCACAGAACTTTGCTCGCAATAATACAAAATACGTTCCAGAATACTGGATTCCATTGCAGTGGGCTTCGAGACTTTTGCAGAAAGGTTTTTTAAATGGATACATAGTGGACATGAGGACTACAGTGAAATTAATAGAAGAACTTGATAATTTACGCAATCAAATGCATAATTTAAAAATGTTATGTAGCATTATGATACCACTTGTTTATACACAGGTTATTTGAAATAATTGAAACAATTAAATTAAATTTATTTAGGTGGTGATAATTGCTGTTTACAGTTATTTTTTATGTCAACTGTTTGCTTCACAATTCCCAATTAAATCCAAAGGAATTTCAAATAAAACAGAAATAATCGGTCACAACATAGATTTTTTCTTTTATCCCTTGTTTACAGTGTTTCAGTTTCTATTTATTATGGGGTGGTTAAAAGTAAGTACTAATCAAGATAACCTTGTCCAGATTTAAAATTTAAAAATAGGAACTTGTTTTTTCTTTGAGATTTCAAAATAGATAGGAATAATTCAACTTTTATTGACAACCTCTTTTTGTACATGTTCCTGGATATCAATGAACAAACTAATATATAAAATTTATTGTGCTAAACTTATCATTATCATTATAAATTTTGAATACTAGGCTAAGGAAAAATATAAGTTTTGTATAGTAAGCTCGCAATTTATCCGATTTGGATAAATATAATTATTCAATATTTATTTTACCGTATTTTCCTGGTTATAAGTTTCACCGTGGTATTAGTCGCACCTGCTTAAATTACCCATTTTTCTGAAAAAAATATCATATAAGTCGCATACAAAAGTTTGAAGCTAACCCAAATTCCGTACCCCGGCATTATCCGATATCTCATTAATGTATGTTAACTGCTTTGTATTGGTCACACTTGTGTTTAAATAGGAAAAAATGTAGTGATTAATACCCCGGAAAATACTGTACTTCAAATAAAAATTATCAGTAATGTTCAAAATCATTATTTTTCATCTAATCTTCCAACATAGATCTCCAATTTCCTGTAATTTTCACTTTCCTCTATTTCAGATTTGTTATTTGTCTTATATTTTTTGAAGATCACAGTATGCAAGACTGGATTTAGGTATTGAGAGGCCCCTTTCCCTAAAAAAGTGTTATTTTAAAAAATAATTAAGAAATTATGGAATTTTTCCGGGGACTTTCAGTTTCTGCTTATTTTGCAATTATGAATATCCGGCCCTGTACTCACGAGATAAATACCAAACACAATGATTATGATAATAATAATTAATAATAATAATGTCGAAATATTTCATTTTTAAAAAACTACGGAAATGACTTTATTTATTCATTAAAATTATATTTTTATAAATAATTCCGCAATCGGCAATTTATTTTAAACTTTAAAATAATAACAACTAATCCTTTGATATATACAATTTTGTTGGAATTTAACAACTTTGAAATGTCTTTTCTTAATCAACTGCTTGGTTTTCATTGACTTGTCCTAGTAAATTAAAAATAATGTTATTGCTTTTAAATAATTAATTATAAAGATAATTTAAATTAAAAATAACATGAAATGATAAAATATAAAAATAAGCAAAATTAAGTTAAATGAAACATTTATTAATATAACAACAGAAAAGCAGCACTAAGGCTGTCGGCCAGCAGATCCCAAGTAATCCTGGTAACTAAACTCATTCTTCCTTCTTATTTTGGGATGTTGGTATTAATTAATAAATTATTACTAAGAATATTAGTTATGATTGGCTAAATAAAATGTATAGTTTGCTTTGACTATTCTTTCGAAAATATATATTTGGGGGAATGTGCTTTTAACATGTTTATCCATGGTTATCCTGAATCAGTTATGACATTATCGTTCTATACATATTACAATGCTTTTGTTATTATTTATTTACAAAAACTTGATAGTATTTTTAGCTTTTATATTTTATTGAGAAAATCTATTTGTGCAAACACCCGTATTGAAATCTAATACTGAAACGGTATTTCAATTAGTAAAAGTTATCAAATAAAAAATGATGTTTCCAATAAATAGCTAAATTTTTGTTACATCATTTAAGCCTTTTTTTGATTCGTAAATACTATTTATTCGTTAAATGTAAGTTTTTTATTATTTGTACTGTGTTTTGTACATAAAATATTTTAATTATTTATTATCTTCAGGTTTTAAGATTTTGAATTTTTAATGGACATTTATTATCTAAATAAGAATAACGTTCATCAATTTTTAAAAATCTTCAATAAATATTTTTATATAAATATTACATAAATTTCATGAAATTTATATTTTTAAATAATTCATGCTATTTGTAAAGATTAATTTCAATTTAATTTGAAACAAAAAATAATTATTAACCGTTTGCAGTGCTGGTCTTAAATGGCTTAATTAAAATTAATTCCGTCCGCAAATAGTTAAAATATTATTTTTATTNAGAATATATTATCGGATAAACTCGGAGTATATGGTCTTTATTGATATATCAAACAAGAACCGAAAATTCAATGTACATTTCCCTTATTTGAAATTGTAAATGTTAGTTGAATGCACATTACCCAAATGAGGAGGCTAATGTGCACATTTACCGGAAAATGTGTACATTTGCCACAATATCTACTTTCACCGTAACATATATATATATATATGATCTTGAGTGATGAAAAAAGTTTGCTAATATTAACGTCATATTCATCCAAAATGCGACTCAGAACAATATTGATGTCATTAAAGTTATGGCAACTTCTCCTTTCTCTCGAAAATCTTGCCTTAATTGAAGAAAAAAATTCTTCGATTGGATTCAAATGGGGGGTATAAGGTGACAAAAATTTCAAAATTTTTCCGCGCTGGGTGCACAAGCTTTGAGTCGAAGCGGTTTTGTGTGCCCTACAATTATCTAACACGATATGCGTCTGCATATCTGACATTTTTGGAATTACTTTTAATTCCAAAAACTCGTTTAGTCTGGCCGCCGTTAAAGATCCGAGAAAAATTTCATAGTCCACAATACCATTGGTAGAAATTGCAGCCAATAATGTAACATTTCTCCCTCTGTTTGAGGGGACGACTGTAAAGGCCTTTGAATTCAGCGGTGAATATCCGTAATGATTATTCACGTGTAAATTGAATCCCGACTCATCCAGAAATATTATTTTTTGATCCGATATATTATTTAAATAAATTGCATAATGATATCGTTCCTCAATAACGCGAGCGGAGTTTCGGTCTTGAGGTACCAAGATTAAACGTTTTCTTGAATAATGATTTTTTTTATATCCCTCGAAATTGTTGATCTCGAGGCCTCAATATTATGATGTTCAAGCTCCTTTGAATACAATCTTGGGTGATTGTATTATCAAGGTCGATGAGGTCTTTGACTAAATTGGGTCTCAAATTGACCTCAGTTTTTCTCATTGTAGCAATCCGTTTTATATAAAGATTTTGAAACTCGGCTATGTAATCCTTGCCATTTTTGTTGAGCTTGCTGATAATGCTCAGGACTGTTCTTTTTGAAAAGGAATCCTCGTAGAAGCAAACTATTTCTTTGGTTGGCTTTTGCAGTTCTAGCATTTTTTGAACTGATGCGAGATCCTCCTTTGTCACCATCCTCCTTTTTTTCGATTTGTTGATGACAAATTTTCATTTTTTTCGTTATTCATTTTAAGCCTTAAAAACAAAATTTAATATTTATTAAATAAACACTGCCTTTTGATACTTTAAAAACAATTTAGGATGTTAATGAATATTCCGTAGTATAGTACCGCGAGTTTTAGTCTGATTAAATAATTAAATTGATAATTTGAATTTTCAGAACTTTAACCACCAAAAGATTTAAAAAAAAATTATAATTGAAATAACCAAAAAATTTTGTTAGACATTAATTAGGCAGAAAATTATTTATTTATTTCGTCTAAGGCTATTTTGGTGCATATCAAGATGCACAAAGGTGCATATCAGGATGAATAACCCTGTATATATATATACCGTATTTCCCCGAAAATAAGACACTGTCTTACTTCAAATTTTCAGAAAAAAAGCTACCAAGGGCTTATTTTCGGGTCATATTTTTAAAACAAATTTATTACGTTTAAAAACTAGACATTTATTCAAATATAATCATGTCATCCACCTCATTTACATCACCATCATTACTGTCAGTCGGGGTTACAATATTGCCCATCCGTGATTCAATTTCATCCAAGATCATCGGTCCAAATCTCGAATGCCTGGCAATATAGCTATCTTCAAACGAGCAATTTTTATCCAAGTATCCTGCTCTTAGTGCGTTACCAATGGACGTATCCGTGATTGCATTCCATGCTTTCGCGACCCAAGATACAACCTCTTGTATTTTTGGCTTTACCAAATTCCCACGTTGATTTCGCTCCATTCTTTTCTCAATAAACTCATTTATTTCTGCTCTGAGGTAATCTTTGAATTGTTTATTGATCGCAATGTCGAGTGTTTGAAGATATCCAGTCATTCCGGCAGGTATCATGATCTGATCAATTCTTCTCTCGATTAGGAAGTTTTTAATACCTTGTGCACAGTGCGTGCTAGCCGAATCCCAAATGAGCATGCCTCTTTTCCCGCACCTTAAGACAACAGGTAGCATCAAATCCGTCCACCTTTTTATGACAGCTTGTGTGCACCACGCCTTTTCAGATTCAAGCACATAAATTCCGGAAATGCGTGACAGCTTATCGTTCTTGCCTTTCGTTATGATGAGAGGAGGGATTTTACTTCCATTCAGTCGAATTCCCAAAATACAAGTCACGCGCATGCTTTCATAGCCAGTCGATGGGATGTAGATCGACGAAGCACCTCTTTTGTCAATTGTTGTTTGTGATTCCAAACCCATAAATACGGCTGTTTCATCCATGGCTATCACATTTGAGTGCTCATATCCCGAAAAATCTATTTGGTCAACAAAATTTTTATATGCGATCGCCCGATTAATAATTTGCTCCTCTTCCAATTTGAACAAAGTAGTGGATTTACGTAGAGAAAGTTCATATCGCCCAAGGAAACTGTCCAGCCAATGGTTTGACGCTTTGAACTCATCCGATGAAATATTAAATGGTGTTATCAGCGACAACGCAAATTTTTGAATATCAATCCTTCTAACAACCAATCCAGCGGATCTTCTTGCAGCAATCCATTCAAATACAGCATCCTCTAAATCGGGAAACAATGTTTGTCGACCCGATCCGAACTTACGTTTCTTTTCATTGCCTTCGGCTGCTCTTTGAACAAGATTCGCATATTCTGCTCGCCATTTTCTAACCATTCGGAGATCTAGCTTATTATCTCTGCAAAATACCGTAAGATTTAGGCCATTTGACTCTTCAATAATGGCTTTCTTATATTCTATTGAATAACATTTTCGATTCGCGCCCATTCGTGGGTTAAAAGTCAAATTTATAAAATATTGATACTGATTAATAAATGCGTTGTAACAAACTAATTAGATTGTTGATCATATAAATGCAATTTTTGTTGAAACAAAGTATCCACTGTGAAAAGTTTATATATCACATTATTTCATTTTAATGAAAAATAAATAACACACATTTCACATGCGTGACGCCTGTATACCATGCGAATCACGATTTATGGTCTAATATCTTTATGTTTCGTTTATAGTGACTTATGAATGTGACTAACTTTTTTCAGTCAAAAAAAATTATTTTTTTTCGGGCATAACAACCTTATGACGTAAAATCGAAAGAAAGTGCCAGGGATAAATAAAAAAAATATATAAATTTTATAACAATATGCTAAAATGCAATTGCCCGAGCAATTCAATATGTTCGAACCTAAACTATACGTGAAGGAGGTGTATGTAAGACATCTGAACAGAACATGTATTAAAATACCTAAAAACCCATGTAAAACCGACACATGTGATTTTAAAATTATGGTCATGATCATTGGATTGGGGATTGAATAACTAACAGATTTGCCAGTATTTGACACTTTAAAGCATATATTTATGGCTAATTTGAATTAAAATTACTATTTTTTTCGTTATGTAAATAAGTAAACAGATCTTTCAAGGTAGGTCTTATTTTCAGGGTAGGTCTTATATTTTTTGTGGGCGAATAATTCATGCTAGGTCTTATTTTCGAGGTAGGTCTTATTATAGGGGAAATACGGTATATATATATATATATTTCATACTGATACTTTAAATAATTCTGATAAAAAATATTATTTTTTGCATTATAAATTTTCCTTATAATTTATAGTAATTTGCATTGTTACATGAAGTGATTTTATTCAATTGAAATATGATTAATTATACATAAAATATTAAAATTATTAAAAAATTTCCTGAAAAAGTGTGTATGGAAGAAACTAACCTTTAATAATTTATTTGTTTTTCTATAAATTATTTTTATTATGAACTTCCAAATGTATTGACTTCATTACGTCAAATAAAAATTAAGTAAATATTTTACATTTCCATATCTTTTTAAAAATACTTAATTTTAAATTATATTGGAAATATGTCCCGCAATATACCTTTGGACAAATGATGTCTTTGATTTTGTATGGTTTCAAACGGGCATTAATAATCAATGTGAACACTATAGACTTTCAATAATTAATAATTCTATTTTGTTGTCATGCATCACTTTATTATATTTCGGCGTATAAGACGACCCTTAAAGTCAAAAAATCACCCTTGAAAATTGTCGGTCGTCTTATACAACCGATATAAAAGAAAGTATTACAGTACAGGTAGTTGTATTTATACTAGTTGTATTTATACTACTACAACCGATATATGATAAATCATAAAAATTTGCTCTAATTTTGTACCTCGTCTTATCTGACGGTCGCCTTATACGCCGAAATATACGGTATATATTCATATTAAAATTTATTAATATCGCGATATTTTCTGGTACAATGTTGAGTGCAGTGAAATTCAAAGTTTTCAGACTAATGGAATACCTTAAAATATCAGAAAAGAAAGAACTACTTGATGGTAGTATCCAGATACTGTATCTGGCAATAAATTTATTTCAAATTAACATATTAATTATAAAATTTAATAAATAAATAAATAACTACAGCCATATCCTAGATATCGAAACGTGGTTAAAGCCAATGAAATATTCAAAAATCTATCCCTGCACCTCATGAAATCTAAAAATTCCAGTATTGACGACAGGCGAAGTTATTAGTAAATTTCGAATTTAAATTCGCTTTTATATTTTTCTAGATTTTTCAATATGCTTCATTGTCCACCTCTAACAATTCTCTATTACCTTTTCTCATAAAATTAATTTCGAAAAATACTTTAAATAATTCTTTCTTGAAACAAATTAAAATTGTTATTTCAATTTTCGTCCAGTTCTTAAAATACTTGATGCAAATTACATAATTATTTTCTGTTTTTATTTTAAAAACAATATTTAGAAACATTGCCGATTTTTTCTAAACAATTTCATTATAATGGTATGTGAATATTTTCAGAGTAAATGGTGTTTGATAACGAAGATTAAGTTTCATTATTAAATCATCACTTTTGTTTTCTTTAAAAATCCTTTGACCATAATACGGGCACAAATAACGGTCATTTTATACAATATTTTTGTCCAAAGTTATAGGTTTCCCACACAAGTTAGAAAACGCTTTGTTCTGATCAGCAAGTTTCATTGGGTAGTCAAAAAATTTAATTTGCTGCTTAAAACAAATCTTTACGTACATTGCTTTTATATTTTATCGTCTAGCTGCCATAAATATTACAGATAAAAAGAGGATGATTATCGCACTCGTTTCTGGGTCACGTTGTTTATTCTTGAGTTTGTATGTACGAAATGTACATTTAGAGACTAAACCAAGAAATCATATATTATAACAATAAATTGTACACTGGCATCGAATTAACTGGATACCTTGTAAAATAGGCAGATATTTGAGTTAGATGGGAGTCAATGTGTTAAAATTTCATTGGAGCCTTTGAATGCATAAACTATTAAATATTTAATTATTTTCAAATGTTACTCAGTTATTTTATCAGTTATCCCTTCGGCAACTTAAAATTAGTTTTCTGAATTTTAAATAAACTTCATCAACTTTCATTTTTTGCATCTTTTCCAAACAGATAATCAAATTATGTTTTAACTACAATATTTTCTTTATTTAGGTAGCAATTTGTTTATTAAATCCTTTTGGCGATGCTCAAGAAGACTTCAAAACTACTGAGATATTAGACATGAATCTCGATATTTGCTGGAGATGCAGTAATGCAGAATTGTGCACTTTCCCAGAAATGCTGACTCCCGTCAATTTCAAATTCAGAGGCGGAGATAGTCAATATACAGATTCTTTTCATTGTTTTATTGAAGCCACTGAAGATGATTTAGAAGAAATAGACCCTCCACTTGTTGAACACGAGTAATATTTTGAAATTTTTGTAAGTAATCGTACTGTTAATACCAGTGTAACAGCTCTGGAGCTATCACCAACTACATGTATGAAACTGAAAAAGTGCCTGTGCTCAAAATGTTGTGAAAATGACGAATTTATTTCCCCATTGGGTAGTAAAGCTTAATCATTAAATTTAATAAAAGTTTTATTAGAAAAACAGAAAGAAAAAAATGTCAGCAAAAGCAAATCTTCACTGGTTTGTTCAATTCATAAATTTTCTGGGACTTTTTAAAAACATCCCTTATAGAATATTAAATAAATAATATTTAAATAAAAAATATTGTTAATCATATTTAAGAGTTGTACTAAATTTACGGTTGTAAATAACTTATCTTTTTTAAAATTATTTTTTTATCTAAACTTAATTAATTTTTGGTATAATATTATATATAAGAAGGTGTGTTCTAAACAAGTACCCACTTTTTATTAATTGTAAATGTTCGAAAATATTTTCTTTTTCTATAATATATGTTTGAATAAATAGAATATAATTATAACTCGAAATTAACAACCAAATTTTTAATAATCCCAAAATAATTGAAAAAAGTATAGAAAAAATATTGTTTAATATAAATAATTTTCAATCAATTGTGATAACGCAGTCCAACAATACTTCTCACACGCAATGTAAACACGTATCTAACGTAACATTTTTAAAAAAATTTCGAAAATGCACTTTTTATTGATTTTTTTTATTTTTATGTAAATTGTATATTTTTGGATTTTTCCTCCAACTTTACAAGTTATTTTTTTACAATTCGAAGATTGAACTAACCATTGATTAAATAAAATTTGAATTTAAATTAAATTAATAGTTAAACATACATGGCAATGATTTAATTATAAGATAACGCCAATCAAACATTCTTTTCACGATATATTTCGACAGTTTTCATCAGGTGGGATATAATAACTATGTAAATTAAAGATTTTAAGCACATTTATTAATTATTTAAAAACTTTTTTATTTAATAAAAACATTTGAAGACTATAAATCAGTAATATATCGATGTCGGCACTGCCTTTTTCAAGTGAATTTTTTTAATTTAACACAACAATCAATAAATACAATATACAAGAAAAAAAATATTTAAAAACATTTAAAATACAAGTATTCACTGCATTCTGCACATTAATTTTTGTATTCAATGACTTTATCAACAACGCCTCACAAATCACACGTTCCCAATAATTATCGAAATTTTTTAATCAAATTTTAAAATCAGACATACCTATTTTAATTTTACAGTCCTTATTGTGCTCACTAATAAGGGTCAAAGCCTTCGGTCTACAATGTTCTCGAGCTCGAATACAGAGATGACGGAAGGTCTCTCCAATGTATGTGGCATTACACCCATTACATGTAAACTGATAAACGAAATCGGAACACAATTCACCGGAGTTTTTGACTTATTAATGAACATATTGGGTACTTTCCATGAAGTTGACACTATCTTATAGTTTAAACTTCCTAACTGCTTTCTTATCTTCACTTTAAAATCCTTAAAACCTTCTGAGTATGGCAATACTAACACAAATTTAGGCTCATCATCCTTGCTCACACTATTTAATTTATTTGACTCATCAGACTCACACACCTCAACAACATCACACCCAGATTTTCTCAAACATGGATCCTTAGGAAAATAATAAGAATAACCGTTCTTCATTAACATTTCAACCAATTTGTCAACACTTTTTACTGAATTTTCAAAAGTAGAAGACAAAAACCATGAACGATAAATCAAACCTTTCATAAAACTTTCGGATGGAGTATAAAGACCAGTATCAGTTGGTTTTCTATAAATCTCTGTCTCGTAGTGTTTCTGTTTGCGTTGTATTAACAGGTCCAAGAAAGCAAGTGATGATTTTTTCTCCGTTTCACATTTGAATACAATCTTTTTATGTAGACTATTCGTATAATGCAAAAACGGGTCAACATGCCTCTGATTTTCAAATATAAGAAAAATATCATCCATATACCGTTTATAAACAGTGGGTTTAATACATTGGAAAGATGCAATTTTGTTTTCTAAGCTTGCTAAAAAAATTGAAGCCATCGTTGGTGCTAAAGGAGAACCCATAGTAACTCCATCTATTTGTTGATACCATTCATTATTGAAAAGAAAATTGATTTTTGAAGTAGCAAATACAAAAAGTTCACGAAATGCTCTTCCATCCAAAATATGATGTTCAGAAATGTTTTCATTCAATAACAAGCAACATAATTCAATTGTTTCAACCAATGGTACATTAGTAAACAGACTACAAACATCAAACGAAACCATAATTTCATCCACACTTTGTCCATCATATTGTGCAATGCAGGAAACAAATTCAAAACTATCTTTACATTCAAATTCTGATCGTATTAATGGTTTCAATAGTCCATCCAAAAATTTGGCTATTTTTTACTGGGCAGTGCAAATAATGGATAATACAGATCTCATAGGCACGCCATCTTTATGGATTTTTGGAAGCCCATACATTTTTGCTGGTTGTGACCCCATTGGACGAATAGATTTAAACAACTCTTATTTTTGCTTATTTTTAATTAATTTATCTCTTTTAACAAATTCTCATCCTTAGGAGGAGGCTGTATTCCATTTTATCGAGAAATCTCTACTTTCACAAACTGAGGAGCATTCAAAACATCATTAAGCTTATTCACATATACACCATGGTCGAGAATTACCAATCCATTGCCTTTGTCAAACTTGCATATATTGATGTCTTTTTTAGCTAAATTTTTTAATACAGTAAAATCCTTAATATTCTGCTTTTTATTTTTATCAATATACACCATCGTACTCGAACTCAACACACTCCTCTTCATCGATCGAAGTATATGAAAGTATAAACTTTCAATCTTAGCCCATAATTTTGTTTCATCAATTCTTTTCTTAATGGAATGATTGGGACCAAATTTCAAAATACGATTCTCCTCTTCAGACAAAACAACGTTACTCATGTTTATTAATGTATTCTCTACACTAAATTTAGAGATCCCAAATAATTTTCTCAATTTTTTTAATTTATTAATATGAGCATTCTCTTTTGATTTTAACTGAAAAATTGAATTTTTAATACACCATCCAGCACGTACCTGCAAACAAAACTCATTTGTTATTTGATTCAAAGTAAATCCAATATTTAATAGTTTTTTATCCAAGGATGTTCTCCTTATCTTCTCTGATTCCAACATTCTTCTTAACGTTCTTTTAAGTATTATTAGCGCATCTTTACTTGAAAGACAATCACTAAGTCTCATTTTAAAAATGAACGAAGGAATCATCTTTTCTTCTAGACAAGTCTCAAGAAAACAAATGTCTAGTTCTTTTCTTCTAAGTGCATTATAAATCTTCAATAATCTTTTGAATACTGTAACAGCATTTACATTTAAGTTTGTAGTGTGATTGTGTACTTAGTTGGTAAAATAGTAGCTAAATATAATAATCATAAATATAATTACTTTAGGGTAAAATATTTTAATATAATTTATTATAGATTTTAATATACAAATTTAAACGCAAATAGTTAATTTATCTAACGCTTCATATTATTAACATTTAAACGATATTATTTTTAAATAGGAGTTTTGGAACACATTACACCCCCTTTCTTTAAAATGCTTTATCTTTTCAATATTTCTTGTTATGGATAGTCTGATTTTGTCTATTAATAAGGACCTTTTTTCATGATTTCGTTTTGTTACTATATATGGTCCTTCATAAATTTCGTGACCTTTATTTCGGTACTTCCGTATTATCTTACCCCCAAAAATTAAATTAAAAAAGAACACATAATTATTATATTTATTTTCTAAATCACAGTTACAAACTCAGCAAATGTTTGTAAAGAGTTTGTAAATGGTCATCCAGGTGGCCAGAAAACCACAATGTCGTTAAGAATAGTGTCGAACACATCGGTACTGTTGCTTAGAACACGTTTACGCCACATAAACTCACATAATCACATAAATCACAGATAGCCTTAATAAATTCATGTTCAATAACGTCATCAATAATGTATTCTCTCATTTTTTATAGTTATTTTAATTGTATTTTATAATTTAATTTTTGGAGGTAAGATAACACGGAAGTACCTTTATTTCTAACTTCTTTCACCAATATATTGTCCCCTACTTCTAGACTCCAAGCAGTACCAATTTCTTTCGCTTTCTGTCTTTGAGCTTCTGACGTCTGTAAAATTTTTGCTCTATTTACTCCATAATTACTGTTATGGGTTGTTGCTCAATTATAATCAAATATATATATTTATTTATATATGTATGTGTTGTAATTAAATATGTGTATGTAGTTATGAGTAGGTATATTATGTTTATGTTTGTTTGTGCGTGTATATTAAGAAGTGTTTTGGAACCCGATAGCGTCACCTATAAAAATATGTGGCGGGACAGAGGGGGTGCGTGTATGTAGTGTGGCAGACATATTACAAAAAAATTCAGTTAACTTAAATTACAATTTTTATTATCATAAAAAATTTCAATAATAAAAACACGAACTTTATTGCCAATGTTCAACTGATTGGTTATTGGTACATCCTCTGGTTATTATTTACGTGTAGAGTTACAGTTACTGTCTTCTAAATACTTGAGAATAATTTCAATATATTGTTTTGAAAGTTGGAGTGATAAGTATTTCCAGATTCAATTGGTTTTTAATTTCTAATATTCTTTAAGTTTTTAACTTAATTTTTTTCTAACGACTTTTTTATTTTTCGTCGATTTCTATATAGCGATAATTCACTATGGTAAATTATCACTATATAGTTTTTTTTATCTAAATAAACAACAAAAAAATATAATTTAACAATACATTAATTGTACATTACAATTACTATGCCATTACTATCTATTAATTTTTCTTCATATAATTTCTACACTAGTTTCCTGTACTGTCACATTTAAAACTTATTCTATATCAGCTATTTATTCTGCTCAGGTTGTTTTAATTCCATCTTTGAGTGACGCGTTAATATAGTCTTTTATAGTACGGAATTGTTTTTCGACTACACCATTAGTATTATGATGATGAGAAGTTCCTGCTTTCTTAGCTAGTTCTTTAATATTATTTGCTTTGAAATTCTTTCCACGATGAACGTGTAATTCCTTAGGTGCTCCAAACCTTTTAAAAACTTTCTTTATGGTGTTTTCACCCTGCTTATTAATAGGAGTTAGTGAAACATATTTACTGTAATGATCGATTATTGCACAAATATATTTTTCAATGAAATTTTAATGGGTCGAAAATATCCATGAATATTTTCTCCGTCGGTTCTGATGCTTCAATAACTTTAGTTTTTTCTTTTGACTTTTTTTCTTTTCACATTTATATCTAATTTTGCAAATCTTCCAAATCAAAATTGTTCGGAATATATTTGGAATATGTTTCGAATATATATCAATATCAAAATTACCAGTGTCAAAGCATACCTTTGCATTTGTCATCTGCATCATCTGAATACTTCGGTGGCATCATCTCATCATTAACTGCAATAGCTGAAACTGTTGTAGTTCTCGGATTGTAGTTCTCCTGTTGATAATTTATGGTGCGATTTACATAATAATTATCATTTCTCATATTTGAATTACCTAGAAAATTCATTCTTTCCAAATTTGTATAGCAATCGATTTGCTTGTATCCACGTAAGTCACATTTTGATATTGAATTGTTAAGCATTCTCGTCATACGTGGCCTTCCACTCCGCATGCAAAACACATCATTTTCTTTTTCATTTGATATTCTCGACTAATGTAACCAGTTTTCTTGTGTGTTCAGTATTACAACTGTCGCTTACTTCGTTTACGTTTTACTTCTTGAAATTATTATTTGTCTTTACCAATCCCATTTGACCAACATCTCTGTTGCCTCTATAGTTCTGAGCAGCCGATGAAACCTTTAAAAAATAAATTTGGCTCATAATATTGTTTACCTTTCTAATTTATTTATTGTTTCTTTTATTTCTGATATTTTCAAATTTTTTTCGTTAGAAGACATTTTTCGATTTCTATTTCATCACATTTGCATGCTATTCATTTTTCCTTATCCATAATTCAAAGCTTCTTTTAAATCATTCATTAATGCTGTTGGTTATGAAAATGCATATTGAAGTTTCTCTTCCATAGTTTTTCCTTTGCCTGCTTCATAATTAGAGCATCTGTTTCTCGCCGGTTTCATTTCTCGTCGAGACGAGAGTTCTCGACAAAATTTGTACGAGATCTCGAGAAATCTCGAGATATTAATACATAAGAAAATGTAAAGAAACAAAAACAAATCATATAAAGAGAGTAATATAAAATTTATTCATTTTTATTAAAATATGATTTTAAAAAACATAACATATTTATGGAATCATCTCCCAATGCAGAACGTTTTTTAGTAACAAAATTTCCGGCAGTTGAAAAAACTCTCTCACTCTCGGTCGATGTTGGCTTAATTGTTTTTAACGCTTCCAAAATATTCTTCAAATTGCCCGAAATAATCCCATTTAACTCATATAAATTAAATTCTTTAGTCAGGGATTTGTTTATATCCTCATTTATCGGCATTGTCTTGAACCGAGATGCTACGTTTTGTTGTAATTTATCCAAAAGTGTTGTACTTTGCGGCTGACTTATTCCTGTTGCTACTGTTGTTATTTCGCTGCAATTTTGTTCTTCTTCAGAGTTAACATCCTTTTGAAAGTGCTTGTTCATAATATCTTTTATTGTTTTTAAAATTTCGGTTTTAGAACACAAGTTTATCTCTTCAAAGGAAATATTTGATTTTAATATTTGTGGATTCTGTAAGAATTGTATAACTGATACTATTTGCTTATTTCTTCTTGCGTTAAATCTGTTTTTTAATGCAGAAAGAAGTTCTTTAGCGAGACTACTTCTATTTTCATTTATGGTTTCGAATAGGAACTGGAAAATACCTTCGCTAGTTAATAAATTTGAATCTTCTTTACCGAGTGCTTCAACAGCTAATTTAACTGGCTTTAAAATATTCATTAAATTTTCCAAAATAGTGATATCATTTTCTTCAATAATATAATTTTCAATATTTAAAAATTTTAACGTATCATTAACACTTTCTTTAATTTTCAAATATCTCTCAATCATCACTACAATAGTGTTCCATCTAGTTCGGCAATCCAACAATAATGAAAGTTCTTTCCCATGCTTTTCTTTTACTTTATTTTGCAGAATAGAATTTTTTGTTGGTGATAGTTTAAAATATTTCACGATTTTCCTCAAACGATTTAAAATAATATTAATGTCACTATTAATATTTGGTACTTGTATGTTATAATCTTCAAAATATGTGCTTTCATCAGAAAGTTCAGAGTCCGAGGAAGATAAATAAGAGTCAATTTGTGGTAAATATTCGACAGGTTTCTTATACAGAACGTCTAAAATAGCCAAGTGAACACCATGGTTGTAGCAAAGTTGATGGTATGACGGAATCAATTTACCAAACTTTACCATAACAACTGCACCATCACTTGTGCAACTAACTATGTCCGAAAAGCTTAGTCCAAAATCACGCAATCTATTTTTAACCATTTCTACAGCCTTTTCACTTGGACAAGCGCCATCTATTCTTGCAAGTCCTAAATTACAAAATTTACCATCACTGTAGTGTAGATTAATGTTCATATACCGCCGGTTTCTTGTACTAGTCCATTCGTCTGTTGTGATGCTGAATTTGGTGTTGCTGGTTTTTAATACATTGATTTCATCGCATATATGACTTTTTATTTCATAATAATAATCTCTGACTTTTGAATATCGGATTGATGTTTTGGTAGCGTATAGCCCCGCTCAGTAATTGATTGTCGGATGAAGCTACTATTACTGATGGCACGAAAAGATATTCCATCCTTTGCCACTAATCGCGAAATAATTTGAGCTAAAGATGCTCGTTTTACAAATTTAAATATAGATGATTGAAATTTTGGCTTTTTGGCAGGAACATTTTCTTCGGTTTCATTCTCTTGGTGTAAGGTATTTTTGGTCTTAATTGATATACTATGTTTCGTCTTTAAATGACGTATTAAACCAGTTGTTGATGATCCTTTAATGGATATTTTGTTTGTGCAGTAATTGCATACTGCATATTCGCCTTTTTCATTTTTTTTGTAATGTTTCCATGATTCTGATTCCATTTTTGGGAAGTCTAATTTTAAATTTTGAATCTACAAGTAAAAAATTTCGTTAAGAAATTGTAATAATTTATTAATTCAGTGTTATTTGAAAAATATACCTTCTTTTATTTTCGAAATATTTTTGAAATATAATAATCAGTGTCTTTACGAAATCAAACTAACATAACAAAACATTCATTTTGCATGTTAAAGAAAACCATGGAGACACAATAATCACAAAAAAAAGCAATGCAACTAGATTCAAAAAAAAACTTTTTTTTTTAATTTTTCTCAGCAAATTATCTCTCACAAAAAAAAGAATACCTAGCAACTAAATTTTAAAAAAATTATAAATTTTTTATTCTTGTCTCGACGAGACGAGAAGTTAAAAAAAATACCATTCTAGCGAGAAATTTCTCGCGAGAAATCTCGAGACAGACACTCTATTCATAATCTTCCATTAGCAATCCAGTAATGTTTTGGTTTAAATTACTTGCATCTTAGTTGTTGTTATCGTGCAGAAAACATTTAGCAATCCTTAATAAAATTTCCTAGGTCATATACATGATTAATATACATAAATTTAAAAAATAATAAAATAAAAATTATTCAGGATGAATCTTGGAATGAAGAAAATTTCAGAGTTAATAAATCATTTCCTATTCTCAATGAACCAACTAGCAGTCATTCCAATGGAGATAGCTTGCTCGGAAGGTATTTACAATATACATTTTAATACACAAAATATTTTTATCAGTTAATTAGATAATATATATTTTAATTATGGTTATGACGTACATTCCCACCTAGATACAAGTAATTTCACAAATATTTTTTACTGTGTGAAATTATATTGTCAGTTGAGTTTTGAATATTTTGTAAATACTTGTTATAGACTTTTAGACATAAAATATTTACTTTGAAATGAAAATGTGTGAGTATCAGTTTTTGAAATGATATATAATTCATTCGTTCTCATGAAGTGGCAAGTCTTTCATATATTTGGCTTTTTAATTTTTTTTATAATTTTTATTTTTAATGTTTTCATGTCTTCAGCAGTTGTTTTAATGAATTTATAAATTTATGAATTAGTCAAATTGTTCACATTTAAGATGGAAAATGACTTCAATAATTTTGAAAATCATATAGATAAAAAATGATAGTTTGAAATCATTACAGAAATACCTGATAATTATTAAAAATAGTTAAAACTTCATTGAAGTGAATTGAATAATAAGTTTATTTCAAAATTTTATTCTTTTATAACATACATTTATTAAAACAATTTTAAAAAGTGTTTCCCAAACCGGGGTACGCAGGCCTTTTTAATCTTCTATTATCTAAATATTAAATGATAAATAAAAAAAATTTAATTAGATTAAGATGTCTTATTAAAATTTTATAAATATAGAAAAATATAAATATAATCTTGTTTTTTATTTATTGTTTGTATTTTCGAATCAATAATATCTTTTTAAAAATAAACTAAGTTTAAAAATCAAAGCTATTAATTTAAAGGTAGTATATTTTAAAAAAGATATTATAAAAAAATTTAATCATTATATAAAATTTTAAAGCAAAGGGGTACATTATATAATGAAAATGATCAAGGTCGTACGCAGTACCAAAAGTTTTGAAAACACTGTTCTATTACATAATGTTTATTAAAACAATTTTAATAATATTAATTTCTTAATATTATTTCATGTCCTACTCTAGAGCCCATTCTGCCAGTCTTTGCGGGGATCTACGAATTCTATTGATCTTTCGAAGCCCGTTTTGAGAGGGAATGGGTATAACTCCTTCTGTCTGATCGTTGTTCATGTCTGGTGATAACGGAATTTCCTTTTCCATTGTCTCATTTAGCCCCTTTGGAGATATTTGGTTGTTACTTGCTAATTTCATGATCGGGTTGTAGTCATCTTCTGAGATGACCAATGATGTATTCCTGCCCTTTGGTATGAGGAAAGTCTGACAAGAGGTGTCATTAGTTAAGCCAGATTTGTAGTCCACAACTTCGCCTTTTTGGAATGGAGGTATTATTGGTCTGCGTATTAGTCTCCCAAAAATCATTTTTAATGGGGACTTACCTTCAAAATAAGCAGATATCCGATGATAGAATAGCAACTTTTGAAGAAACTCGTCAAATTCAGTATGATACATTCAAGCATTTTATGCCAATCTTGATGGTTTTAACTGCTCGTTCAGCTCTGCCATTTGCCATTGGGAAGTAAGACGGGGATTTTATTTTACGGGTTCCTTGGTTCTCTAACCAAGACATCAATTCGTTTGATGTGAACTCCGGTGCGTTATTTGTTACAACATATTCAGGGATACCGAAGCACGTAAACACTGTTCTCAGACACTTGATAATGCCGGATGTGGTCCTCTCTTTTGTTCTAAAGGCTTCGATCCAACCCAAACCCGAGTCAACTATAATTAGAATCTTGTCAACCTCCTAGGCATATGCCCAGTCAAGATGTACTCGTTCGAACTGCTTAGCATCGGGCTATCGATGAACTGTTTTAATTGGATTTGGTCGGATTTTCGAGCACATTGGACAAATTTTTACAAATTTCTTAATGTCGTTTGTCATACCTGGCCACCGAGCTCAACATTCTGTAAAATGTTTGCACTCGATTGTGTGTTTCATTGTGGATTAAATTAAAAGCTTTTTCACGAAGTCTCTTGGGGATGAACACTCTAGTGCCATTATACAGCATATTGTTGTCGATTGTGAGACTTATAATTTTTTTTAAATTCTGCTTCAAATTGACTGCATTTGGACCATCTTCCACTTATCACTCGTTGTATAATTCCTTTCAACCGTTCATCAATCTCAAGTTCATTTATAGTTTCTTTTGGATCTAAAACATTACAAAATGTTACGTTGTAAATTTGTGGCGCATTCATCGTGTCGAAATCAACATTTTCATTGCCTGCATCTTTGAATTTAAGTCGACATGGCATCCCCGTGCGGGATCTGTGCTCCCGGAATATATGTTATATCATAGTCGTATTTCATCAGTTGTATTGCCCATTTTGTTAACTGTGTTGAGGCTTGTTCTGGGATTGCCTTGTAATTTCCAAATAAATATTTCAACGGACAATGATCGGTCTGAATTATTAATTTTCTTCCTAGAAGGAAATGACTCAACCTGGTTGGTTACAGACCATATAACCGCTAAGGCTTTTTTCTATGTTTGAATAATTACGTTCTGCTTGGCTCAGAGTTCGGGAAACATAAATCACTGGGTAACCTTCTTGAGTTAGAACTGCTCCGGTGGCGTTCAAGGATGCGTCTGTAGACAGAGTCACTTCTTTTGTTTGTCGGAATTTTCCTGACATTTCTCCGCCCAAACAAAAATATTATTTTCTTTCTCAGGTTGTTCAATGATGCAATTTTGTCCGAATACTTGGGAATGAGTGTACCAATAAAATTTGTTAGTCCGATAAAGCTTTCTACTTTTTTCCTATTCGTAGGAACAATGATGTTTTTTAATTTTCTTACTAACTTATTATCCGGCTGAATACCGCGACTAGATATATTGAACCCTAAAAACGTAATTTCATCGACGTACTCAATTGACTTTTCTTTGTTTACGGTGATTTTCTTTTCTTTTAGTCCTTGCTTGACTGCGTCTAACCGTTTTTTTAACGAAGCATCATTTGCTCCAAAAACCTTTTATATCAGATAAAATTTCCTCCATGGTTCTTTGAAATATCGCCGAAGTATTTTTCATGCCCATCTGCATGCGATTTACATAGTATAAACCTTTTGATGTATTAATAATTGATAGTTGTCGTGCCTTTTTATCAAGGTCGATTTGCCAAAACTTTGACAAAACGTTTTGCATTTTCATGCGTGTGAATATAGTTTCTATCTTGGGTAGAGGATATGATTCCGTCTTGATTTTCTGGTTTATATGAACTTTGAAACCACACACATCCTTTAATCTCCATTCTCTTTTTTATCCATATTACGGGAGAATAATTCATTACTGGATCTTTGCATTGTGAGATGACTCCCATTTCCTCAAGACGTGATAATTCCTCGTTGATTCGTGTTTCCATTGCCAACGGTACGGTTCTTGCTTTACAGAATACACTCTTCTTATTGGCATCGTTGCTTGAATTCATTTGATTGTGGGAAGAAATTTAATCTTCATCGTGACATTGTGATTGCTGGTTTCTGCGTCTAAAAGACCATATGTTGTGTCTTATTCAATAACCGTTAATGTTATGACCTGACGCTTGGATTTAGTTTCTACATCAGCAAGAAACTGATCTCTGCACATCATCGTATGACCACCGTATGCTGACAATCTAACTTGCATATGGGTTAAATGAGGTTTACTTATATTCTCCCACATCCTAGACGATATTATGGACACATCTGCATCCGTGCCAACCTGCATAAGCACCTCGTGCGAGTTTATTTGGCAATTTACTAGCTCCTTCCTACACGAATTAATTGCGATTATTGTTTCAATATCTGAGTTTCTTGATCCATAACGTAAATATTCGGTTTTTTTGATCTACTTGATGATCTACATACTCCAGCAAAAATGATTTAGTTTCCCACATTTGGTGCAACTTTTCCCAAATGCAAGGCATTTGCCATGTCTATGTTCAGAACCACAATACTTACATTTCTCTCTTGGAATAAATTCTTTTCATGAATAAAATGTATTGATATTTTGTTCACCTGTTCCATGTCTTGTATGATCTCTTAAATATGTAACACCGATACTTTGCCGTGTCCTATTTTTTCAAGAATATATAATTTCGCTTTGTCGTCGTAAAGACCGATTGTTACTGACATCCTTATCATATCTTCTACTGGGTCTTTTGATTCTTTCAGTTTCTCGAACTCACAGAATTGTGTGCCTTTCTGAAGTCGTATAATGAAATCTGAAATATTTTCGGATTTTTCTTGTTTTATCTTGAAATATCTACTTCTTTCTGCTACAACCTTGATAACCTTGATAACCTTGAATTTCAGTGCATCATATCAACTCAGGGAATTTTTCATCGTAAATGAATAGCCTATAGAGGAGAATAACTACAGTCTCTCTTTTCTTTTTTTTGTCGTTTGCTTTCAATACAATCTCGTATTTATACCGAACAAATGTCGTGGGTGAATAACAAATTTCACTTAAAACTTTTTCGAAGTAGAAAACTATGTGTCGTCCAAATTGTCTGTTTTTGTCTAGTATTTATACTAAATTAGTCTAAATTTTGGTAATAGTAAATTACTATTAGTAATTGTAAATAAATAATTAATTACTTCAATTTTTTTTGATAGTTGGTAATTGTAAAATTACTATAATTGGATATTTATTATTTTTGTCTTTTAGAAATTACTAATATTATGTGCTATTTTTAGTACTTATATATAATTATTTTTGTTTATTTATTATTTGCAATCTATTTCTTTTTGTTCTGGTCCCATCCCTGTTGGGCCAACCCTAACAGGTTTAACCTAAAAATTTGCCTTGTTCGAAATTTCAGAGCAAAATTTCAGTCGAATATGTCAATGTCAATTTTCCATTAATTTTGAAAACAGAAACAAATATCAAATGTTTATTGTTTGTTGTGTGGACAATTCTTTATTTCTATTGAAAATAAAATGAATTAATGATCAATGAATAGTTTTATATTTATATTTAGCATCAAAATATGTTAATTTAATGATATTATTTTTTGTCAATCGAGTACTCTGTTTATATATTATTACATATACCATCTTGAAAATTCACATGCAAGGTATTTTACATTTAAAAATTGTTAATAGATAAATTTTATCTTGTCACTGTCAGCTGTAAAGCAAATGTAAACTTGAAAAGAAACAAAAGTAACTCAGTCACTTTTTACGCCACAAGATATACTTAGATATTAACACTTACATATGTGAATATTCTGATATAAGATTTTGAATTCTGTGAAAGATAAATTTTTATCTTATAAAAGTTATTTTTGTTATTTGTTATCAAAATTGATTGTTTTATGAACCATAACAATGAAGATTAAAAACAAAATGAAAATTATTGTGTAAATTTCTTTTAAAATGTAATTACAGATCAAGACGTTAATAAGTTACAATCATGACCAATAATCAAAATATTTTTATTTCAAATTAAATATGTTTGTAAACAAATATACAATTGTAACCATTTGTTAATTATTTGTTTTTTTCATTTTAGCAAGGAAAACCTAATTACAAGAACTTACTCAAGACAAAATATGTTGGACAGATGATTATGACAACTAGAGAGATTTATTCGAATAATATTTTCTAAATAATAAAATTTTGTTCATTTTGTAAATTATTTATTTGATTTTGATTGAATAATTTATAAATAATCGCTTAACATTTCAATTCAATGATAAGTAAGAAAAAAAGAGACTTAAAAAAGACCAAAGCAGGAAAATTAATTTATTTGGACGAAGAAGAAGTAAAAGATAGACCATTTCAATGGAATACTTATGTCTGTACTCCATGTGAAAATTGCAGTAAGTTATTGTGGAAAGAATACGGACGTAAACATTAATTTAGGCAATTGTGTTATGGGAATTGGTTGCATTTGGCTTAGTATGTATGATATATCTAGATTTTCATTCCAAATGAACAACTTAATGTCAGCATTATTTTGCACGGGACTTTGTTGTTGTTGGCCATGTATATTGATGAAGGCTCGCAGTTTAGTTCGAACTAACCACAATATCGAAGGTAATTGTATCAGTGATATTTGTTGTAGTTGGTTTCTGTTTCCTTGTTTAACTTGTCAATTACGAGATCAGATCATTTTCCTAAAACAAACTGATCTATGGGTAATGGGATCTGACAATGATGGGCAGATATTTTTCAAAGCTCTAAATTGTCTCAATCCAATTTCCCATCCCGGTGAAAGTGGAAATGAATTGATGGATTTTGCAAAAAAACACAATTTAATGGATGATTTAAATCCCGAACAGGCAATGATTAATTTAGGGCACATCCAAAAACAATACGATCATTATATAATTTTCAAAAATTCCGACAATTCTATTATCAAAAGTGACAAAAGCAAAAATGAAAACTCAAGTAACAGATTTAGCAGTCTTAAACAGCAATATGTGATTAGAAATTAATCTTTGAAATTGATATGGATTATTATAATTTTAAAATACAATTATTAATTATAGAAAAGAATACTTAATGTAATTTGAACTATTTTAATAAATAAAATCTTTTGTGATTATATGTTTATAATGATAATGACTTTTCAATTTGAATTGTTACTTTTGTTTCAATATTCAACTTGTGATTTAGTAGAGCAACTATTTATTGATTGGCGTTACAGCTTGATTAATGATGGCAAAATTATCAACACAAATGAACATTTTTCAGTTAATTTGGATTGTGCTGCAACATATGCTGGCCAGAGATTGCTGTCTTCGAAAATATTTGCTGACATAAATATTACTTGGTTAATTGACAATTATTCTCCACTGTATTCTGGTGCTGATGGCAGGAAAATTATTTTTGATGTTGGAAATTACCGAAAATCATTGTTGAATATAAATGATATTTCTCACTCAGATGCAGGATTATATACTTGTAATCTCGACAAAGGACGGGAAATTGAACACCGGTTTAGAACTATTGCCTACTTTGTATTACTAACGAGCAATCCCCCGATTTTCCATGTTTATTTAAATGACAAGTTTAACATTTCATGTCCATTGGATATTTTATATTATACACTTCAGTTCGCCGAGGCAGATCTAACTAAATGGAGCATTAAATGGCTATTGAACAATAATAGCTTACGTGAAGGTCAATTAGTCAATAATTCCAATTTACAATTCACTGTAATAAATTCAATCGAAATCATTCACGAAGGAATCTGGCAATGTCAAATGGAACGAATAGGCCGTTTTGATAAAGGGAAAGACCAAAGCGGATTTATCTATTGAAAAGGTTTATAATAAAAGTCCATAAATTACCAAGTTATTTATTAAGAACTCCAACTTTTGAAATTCTTCGAATCATGACTCCGTTTTTAGGCTTTGTTTTCGTTTTATTCTTATGTAGCCATCTCGTATTGGCAGTCGTTTTATTTGAAAGGTTCGCCAATATTGAAACAAAATTTCAAGTTTGGCAAGTTGTTAATAGGTTTTCGAAAAAGAATTACATGAAATTCTATTTGCATCAATTAAGTGAAGAAAGAAAACTGATGGAAAAAGCAGTAGTATCCGACGATTTAGATGATTTGCTTGATTTTAATTAAATTTAAAATAAATTCAGAAAATTATTTAATTAAAAAATATGCAAGTCTTCATTATTTTTTAAGGAATCATTTAGTTTCAGAGTATCACTAATTATCTTATTACTTCCTGATGAAAGATGCCGCGAGGCAAAGCTTGTCAAAATCTAATTGAAATACCATTAATCAATGCGATTATTTCAACTACATAAGAGAGCACAAATTCAGAAACAATCGCCATTTTGCCTCAGTTAAGGACGAAGAAATCAACAGTAGTAAGAGGAAAAGCTAAAGATAGAATTAACAAAAAGGAAAATAAAAGAATCATGTTAAGTCAAAGGAGTAAAGAATAGAGGTGATTATTATTGCAGAACCGAAGCGATTACAGCGAGACTTATTGAATAATCACAATAGGCATTTTATTGCGATATTCGGAGTTTTGTAAATTGTAGATTATACGAATTTGATTACAAATACACGTTGAGTATTGTTTATCTAATTGTTTTTGCAGAACACTCGGAGTCAGAAATATCGATGTTAATAATTATCTAATTAAAAACTCAACACTTAAGAGAGCAATATTTGATATCGATAACAACTAATGAAAATTGATTGTTGTTGCTCAATTATAATCAAATATATATATATGTAGTAGAATTTTACATTTTTAATAACAATTATGAGCCAAAACGGAACCTCAATTAGGTTTTTTTACTCCTTTTTTGGCGCCCTCAACGTCCTTAAATAAAAATCTTTAAAAAACTATATAGCGATAATTTACTATAGTAAAAATTACAAAATTAAAAGAGAATACTAAGATATTTCCAAAGTTTAATTCCAATTACCCATTTAATCCAAGTCAACCAAAAAGAGAATACAAAGATTTTCCAAAAGTTTAATTTCAATTACCCGTTTAATCCAAGTTCATTAAAACGAGAACATAAAGTTATTTCCTAAGTCAGGTCGAATAAATTTTATTCTTTAATAAAACGTTTGATAGTTATATTGTTAGTAATTTATCATTTTATCAAGGTTTTTTTAAGCACGCATATATACACGGACCTCGATTGTCCAGCCACAATTTATAACGGTGACTCTATCGGGTTCATCAATCTTCTTATAACATAGTCATTCAAATACTAATTACCTACCATTACACACGCAATTGTATGTTATATAAATACTAATTAAATTAGATAAGGATAATCCCCCGCATATCCCATAGCCAAAATTTGAATTATTATTCACTTTTACACCCCCCCCCCTCTCTTACACTTTAGTAAATAAATGAGTAATATCTTTAAATTAATAATTATTATTTTCTGATCAACAATATGAGTGCCTCTAATGTTGTTTTGAGAGCGCGTTGTTTTGCCGTGGATCTTGTTAGGGATGCTTCGATCGAAAATTGCATATATTTATTATTGTTAATAATATTAATATTGATAAAAATAATAATTATTATCATTATTATTATTATTATTATAAATAGGTAATAGTAGTGATGATTAATAGTAATAAATAAATAAATGATAATAATGAATAATAAAAAATAAAATAAAATACAAGTAATCAGAATTATTTACCTGACATACAAAATTTCTTTTGTTATATATAAAAAAAATGTCAAAGCTATATTTCAGTTTAAAATTGTGGACCATAATACAAACTGGCTTCAATATGAAAACATTATTACATCAATTTAGTAATGAAATTGGTGATACTCTTTGCGGAAGTATATGACATTAAAGGTATAGATGAACCTATTGACCAAAATGATGTTATCACGCTTGGATATATTACTAATAAATTGTGAACAAAGAAATAAGAACAAAAGAATGATAATGAACCAATTAAAACAAAACTTACAGCATATCAAAGATTTAAAAGCGCAAAAATACATATTTTCGACTATCTGTTCTGAAGTTGCTTGGCAATGTGCGAGTTGGTGGGGTGTACGCACGGGACCAACAAGTATATTTCCGAGTGACTTCAAAACCGCCAGTCAGATATGTGTAAAAATATTTGTGCCGAAACCCCTTTTACATTTACTCATCATCATTTACTAATATAGACACACTTTTTTGATAACAATTTTTCCTATAGGTATTCAAAAATTCCAATAAGTCTATTTTCATATTTCGTACAGTTATAAAAAATGATAAGAAATGGCTTCCATTTTAAATTTAGTCAATAATTCCAATTTACAAAAAATTCAATCAAAATCATTCACATTTTGGTGTAGTTTTATATATTAAAGTTTATGTTAAATATATCAAATAAATTGCATTTTCAAAAACATTAAATATTTATGCAAATATCCATAAAGCATTTATACTTTTAAAATAATAAAATTTAATTATATCGGTGTTTAAACGAAACAAATTATTTATTCAACAGTTATTGAAATAAAAAGTTATTAAATATATAAAAAATGGCTTGTGTGATACCTTTTCTAATACATTTTCATTGGTTAATATTTATATAATAATTACATGTGGTACTGAAATAATGCGCTTGTTAACGGTTAACGTCTATTAATTAAGTACTTTGCTTTTACAACATAGGTATCCATATATAATTTATACACATTATCCTAAGTCAGAAGAAATTGTAGAGTCACAATTATAAGGGGCTTGTATCAATAAATATTAAACGATTTGTGCAAAAATTATATTTATGACATTTATATAACTATCATTAGCAAGCTGGAAAATATTTTACTGATTCTCCAACTTTTGCTACATTTGCCCTGAAATAGAAAAAATTAAACTAGAAGTAATATTAATAACTGCTCACGTCTCGCATGTATAAGTCGGATTCATTCCTCGTGACGATGCTGGCGTGAATGATGCATTTAACACATTGTATTCCTTCACCGATTCTCACTATCATTGAATTTGCTGCTGAAAACCTTTGCCCATTTATAAGGACAATTGGCGAACCTTAAAATACAATTTGTCAATATGACTAATTATTTGCGGAATTTACCGGCTTCGTCATAGCTTCCAACTCCTCGATAGAGAGCAGCATCAGACATTGAAATGATGAACAAAATCGCGAAAAATGCTAAAATTGCTGATTTCATTGAAAATGTTGAATTTAGGAATAAATTCTTACTTTTTATATTATTTTAGTTTCCGTATGCAACTGTTATGTAACTGTTATGTGACATATAAAATGGAAGGGTTTCGAGCCAGAATTCAATAGGATACATTTTATCAAATATTGCATCACAAAGTGTTTGAAATGAAAATGTCAAAATATCACTTGAAAATGTTCATGCTATGTTACATAATCATTGTATAATGAAATATCTACTTCAAATTTTTATAAAAATTATTAATAAATAAACCCCTTTAAGTAATATAAAATATGATTTCAAGATAGAAGCTATAAGAGAAACAAAGGTTTTAAAAAAACTCATTTGTGTTATTAAATTTCAGGGTAACTGTCAACAATTATATTCACGAATTTCAAATACCCACAAACCTTTTCAAAGTGAACACCCAAACTTTACGGTTGATAAAGAAAATTCTTGACTCAGAAACTTAAGAAAATTAAGTTTGAATTTAAATTTTAAAAATTTAAAAAGAATTATTTCTCAAAAAATATTATTAAAAATATAATCAAATTGAACACTAATAACTGGCGAAATTAAAGATTTATATTTAGTCAACAAGACCCAGTCATCTGAAAATTATGAATTTTTGTTTAAACAAACTTTACAATAAATATAATTTTGTTTACTTAATATGTTTATCAAAATATTTGATGCCAATTGATCAACAAGTGAGCTTTTTGCACCAGAACATTACATTCGTCAGCATATAAAGTATTTATAAAAATTTCTTTATATTTTTTGCATTCATCATAATTATTTTAAATAAATTAAAGTATTTATAACAAACTTTTACAGATACTCACTAATTCTAACGCCATAGGAATAGTGTCCGAGTTACAATGCACCAAATTCAAATTAGGATTTCATTGACCAAATTTGTTGATTTGTAATATTGACAACTTCACCTTGATTAAATTTATCTACCCATACCGATTTCAACAGAGGAACCAACGTATCGCCAACAATTATAGGATCAATAATGTTAATATATATGAACATTTGTTGATGATGTTCAAATATTCATGGTTTGCGTATACCATCTGTCTTTTCCCGGTATCCTTTCTTCTCTAATCCAACTATATTTGCCAAAATTTTATCAAATGTAACTTCATAAATGTCACTATTTAGACTGAAGTTGAATAATAAATCTTTCACAATGTCCAAACTTTTAAATATGTGTGAACAATTGTACTTTAAATATCAAGTTTATCAATATATAATTCGTCAGCAAAGGTGAATGATTCCTCAACTTCATTATTATACGACACTGATATTTTGATTTCTTCTTTCATTAAACTGTTTGCTTCAAATAGATCAAAACGTAATAAATATTCTTTTTCCATAACATTATTTTTCAACTTATTGCAACCCATTCGTTTGGCATCATCAATAGTTTCGAATGTTATTGTAAATGGTTTAAAATTACAACTGATATTTAATCCATCCTTGTAAAACATATAGCAATGCGGATCTAATATTTGATTCGGAATATGATGTTCTATCAAAATTATTTTCTATCAAAGATACCACTACATGTTTTCAGAACATTCTTTTTGAAATCAATCTTACATTGACTATAAAATTGGAGTGTGTTGTACACAAATAGAAAATCTTGAAGTGCAACTTCCCAATTACCATGTAAAGAGATTGGATTTTGGAGATTGACCATGAATTTGCTGGCTTGATTGTTTGGATGAATTGTTGGGGTCCAACAATGGCATCTATTTTCATGTCAAGTTTAGAAAAGAAAATTTCATCATACAATTTAACTAAATCAACTGTGTATAAACGATATGCTGATGATATTTTTTTAGTGTTAAGGAATCGTGAGGATGTAAGGCTTTTCTTAGATTATATGAATTAAATGCATATGAATATTAAATTAATGTGTGAAGAAGAAAAAATGTCTGTGATACCATTTTTGGATCTACTTATTCAACGGAAGGTAAAATCTATCAGACTGAAATATACAGAAAAGCGACTGATACTGGTCTGTATGCTACTTCCAGAAGCTAAATACAAGCGAAATAGGGTGAAAGGATTAGTTTTTCGTGCATGGCCTTTATCGTCTACGTTTATCAATTCAGTGAAAAGTATTGATTCTCTGGTTATGTTGCTTCTTAAAAATGGATATTGTAAATCTTTTCTTAAGCGCATGACAAAAGAAACTGTTGATAAATGAATGTTGAATACTCATAAAACTTGCACAGGTTTATCTGAAAGTAATGATCATATTTTTAATGTTGAAGTTAATATATTGTCAATTTCGGAAGGTGAAAAATTCAGATCTAAGCACACTGATCAAAAATGTGTTGGTATTACCTTATTCTGAAGGTTTCAAGAGAATTCAGGCATAATATCCTTAAACATGTAGATAAGACTATATTTAGGATTGTTTCAATGTTTTGCAAGGTTGGCATTGTGTTCACTAATAAGTCTCCAACTCCAGTTGGTGTATCAATTTTCATGTATTGGGTGTAATGCCATATACACTGGCGAGACTGCCCGTCATCTCTGCACTCGAGTTCTTGAGCATTACCGACGGAATGGTTTGATACACATTAGTATCATTTAAGGAAGTGTACCAGTAAAAAATAAGTATTGCTGATTTTAAAATCTTGTCGAAGAGTTTGAGTAATTACTGGGAATGAGTAACGTTTGAGGTGTTGTTAATTAGATCTTTAAATCCTATAATTAATATTCAAAGTGCCCAGTCTACAGGGATTTTGAATGTATTTAAATAATTTAACTTGTATATTTAACAGTTATTGTATGTTAAATTTTTTGTATAAAAACAATTTTTAATTTCTAATTTTCAAATTCAAATTTATTGTTTATAGTAATTTCTATGAGAATGTTAACAATTTTGTTTGTATTTTAAAATTAAAATAATTTTTATATGATAAAAAAATGTTTTTTTGTATTTTCATCCATCACAATATCCTCCTATTGATGTCCATCAGACAACGTTTAATAATTGTTTCACTTGCTCCTACCTGGGAATTTAACTCGATTTCATTTGGTGTTCTAATTTTGTTTGTTTAAAATGCATTTTCGCACTCGATTGGAGTTATTGTTATTGCTTCTGGTCCTCATGTTGGATTCAGTATTGTCCTTTCTATTTTGTTACACACAAAACTCTCTTATATATAATCTATTTGTCATCCATACCGAAGCAAGAGAGTGCATTGTTTTAATTAATTTTGAACTTTTATTGATTTCACCATTATTTGTTATGCTTCCCTTTTATATTTATATTTTTTGGTTTTTGCGCTAACCCCAAGAATATTTTGCATAATCTAATTATTTTTATTTTTATTATTAAAAACGGCAAATATATTAAAATACATTCAAATACGCGTCAATTTACATCACGGGGAATAGAAAGAGATGCTTTATCAAGTTTGGAAAATAAAGATTCAACCATTGAATCGAGTTTTGCTGATAATTTAATATGATTTTGTTTGATTTCTATAATCAACAATTCTCGAATGGCTCTTTTTAATTCCTAAATAAAAGAAATTTAAATTATAAAATAAAAAAAATAAGTTTAATACTGCATCATTGAGTGCCACAGAATAAGCTAATTTTTCAACATTGGCTTTTTCTTCTAAATTCCTGATTTTTGACTGACAGAAATTCTGAATGTTTTCGATTTTTTCCTTTTCATTCTTTTCGATTTCGTCGATTTTCTGGCGATAATTTACAACAGATTTCTTCGAAGATTCCTTCAACGGCGGTAGACAATCAATAGTTTCAATTATTATCGATTTGTTTCTTTTATTTATTGATTGATTTTCAGTTAAACAATAAACAAAAAGTTTATAATGTTGCAAAATTGTTTTAATTATAAATGTATACCAGACATCAACAAGATGCCTTGATAGAGAATTATTTTCCATTATAGTATTGAAAAGATTTGTTAAATATTTTAATGACGATTTCATATTTTCTAATTTTCCTAAAATAAAATTAATTGACAAAATTTGTAAGATTTAAAAATAAATTATAAATAATCAACAATATTTTTAATTAAATTTTACGAAAAATTATTATTTTTATAACCATTTTTATTACATTTTGAAATAAATTTTCCTTTATGAGGAATTTGGAAATATTTCTTTTGAAAATCTATAATTTTTACTTTCACTTTCTATTAATACAAATTTGTTAACTATTAACCAAGTTCTGTAGGTGGCATATCAGTGTTATAAGATTGATAACTTAGGTTTAATGAAAGACACCAGTCATTATCAATTGATTATATTGATAAATTGTTGAGTTATTAATTAATATGTCGGCTAACTTCTGCCTTCTCGTGTTCCTTTTACAAATCAAATAACTAAGACCCAATACAGATTAAATTTATTGATTCTCAAAACAAATTACAGGTTGTCACTATATTTGCACTCTTTCCCGGAAATAAGTATTTTATTACGTCAACGGATCTGATCCAATGAGAAATCGCCTTTTCTTGTACGTCCATATAGTAGTAAGCTTATTATAATTATTTTTTGCGTCTAATCTCGTCTGTTTAACTTTTGATCCTCTAGATTTTAATACAAACTCTAAATTTAGTTTAATTTTCTTCGACCAATTTGCAGCTAGTCTTTCTGCAACTCTCCTTTTATATCCTTCTTGTAACGATAATTAATTTGATGTGGAGCAATTATTCGCAAAGTTTGGATCTAACTGTCTTCACAATAAACTAATCTGTCCAGTCTCTCGGTCTCACACATAAAACATTTTATCCAAAACACAGTTCGGCTTAGGGCACTCTGTTTTTCCAAACCGCTCATGTTTACCACTGACTCGGGCTTTCCATTATTTCCATTTTCTATGTCAAAATTGTCGAAAAATATCGATTTTGTTAAAAAAAACCCAAAAAAAAATTAGAACAATGCAATAATTACAGCTTAATTTTCATATACCTGTCCATTATCTTGTCAAAGTCATTTAGTGTTTTAATTTTTGAACCAAATCAACATTTTCAAGTTTTAAAATTTATAAAAATCGATAACAGATTATTATTTAAAAAAAATTAGAGATATACATTACGATTTGTTAGATTAGAAAGCAGGATTATATTATAGAATTAGGTAAGTATAATGCAATGTTTTCTATATTTTTGTTAACCAATATTGTTATGATGTACGTTAGATATTTATTCTTTGTATGATTTGCATCCTTAAATATGCTCCAGGAACGTTTTGCAATTGAACATGAAATCCTAGATAATTTTAGATATAAATGACTTAATTTCACAATTTGCTTTGAACAAGGCGAGAAAAGTCTCTTTTTGTGAGTAGTAAACTATTAATTTCATAAACTTTCTATATTTTGTGTGTACTAAATTATAACTTTCCTAAACCTCTCTGTTTTGTGAATAATAAACTATAATTTTCATAAACTATTGCATGTGATATGTGTGTTATTCAGTAGTTAGTCTAATTTTTACTTTAATTAAAATGTTATTTTTATTTTGGATTATTGAAAATTTTTTTTAAGAAAGGATGGGGAGCGGCAGGAAATTATTTTGCACGCAGGTGGCCTAGCAGCTCGGCGCGCCTCTGTATAGATTAATATTTATACGCCGTACTTTATTATGATATAAATAATAAATTAATTATTGAAACCAATTTTTAAACTTCAAGTTGAGAGTAATTTAATTTTTGGGAATTTTTAAACTTCAAGTTGAGAGTAATTTAATTTTTGGGAATTTTCGCAATTATTTTTAAAAATTTTATATATGTAAAGCTGCCAAGCCTGGAGGATTGTAAAAATTGTATATTTACTGATGTCGGGTTTGCATTTACTTCAAAATATAATTTCCTAACCTGGCATTTCTTTGAGAAAATTGAAATGTAAAATACATATATCAGCAATATCACGTGAATTGAATCCTCGAGTACTCAGATGCTTGTACAAATCATACAAAAGTTCGATGTAAAATTCATTTGAGATTTCATTCTTTAGAAATTCAATAATATTTTCGAAGGTATTCTAAAAAATGTAAAATTAAAAAAATAATTACTAGTAAATTTCAGGAAAAATGTAAAATTTATTTTAAATTTTAAAGGTTTTAATATTTTAAATAAAACCAATTTTAGTAACCTTAACAATTACTAAGTAAAACAAACAATTACAACTATTTTATTAGAGTACAAAAAATTCAGTTAGCAGACAAATATAAATCAGTGGTTCGTACTAAATTTAAAGTTGTTCCAAAATTTGATATCACCAATTTCGGAGACCTTTGTCTTCAAAAAGTTCAGAAAACACAATATTTTATCACATTAGAACTGGTTTAATTGTAATCAAAAAATTCAAAAAGTTCTTAATAATAAAACAACATAAATATATGTAACAGCATTGTAGTGTCACTTTTTTTTAATTAATGCAGAAATAAGCTTTAGCTTCAATAATTGGAAAGTCCAATCTTTATTTCTTCATTTGAATTATAAGACTATGGATTTAGTCATGTCCATTAACTTTATCACACTACTGAAACGTCTTTGATGTTTTTCTCAGCATCTTGTGAATGACACGGATAGTAAAATAGAATGACTTGTGCATTACTGGCAATAGTTTCAGAAGTGCTATTTTGTAAAGGGTAGTGAGTCAAAGTCGAACCAGTTCCAGAATACCATATTTATGTACGACCGAGATGTAAAGTTTATTTTTAGTGTTCTTGTCAAAACAACGAATTCTGTCATTTGAGTAAGTATTTCAAGCTAGTAAAAATTTATCACAGTCAAACTTCCTGATATTAGATCTTTATCATTTAGGAATGGGTGTTTTTTAAATGCTGAGAGTTGCTGTTAGATTTATCGTCGATTATTTGCTAAAAGCCTTCATGGCAATTTTATTTTTTACCATCCATGTATCTATGGTGGTAATCCATGTTGGTAATGTACACAGTGGTTGAAAATAAATGAATGGGTGAGCTCCACTTCTAGAACTACTCCTGATTGCATTTTCGTTTCGGGTTTAAAACAACCTATAAAAGATCTTATGTTGTTTTATTATTATTCATTCATTGGTTCGTTTATGGTCTTCATTATTTGATGCTAATTAACGTTATTTTCAAAAATAGGAGTAGAGATCTGCCCTCATTTCTCGTTTCGAAATTTTTATTCTTAGATCTTTAACAATGATTGTCATTGTGGAGTTTTCGTTGTGAGCATATTCGTGAAAAAATTGTGATAATTTCCCAAATATTGTAGCTTTTCTTATATGTTTCAATGTGAAATTCTAAATTCTAACTCCGCGAGATAGGATCTTTTGTTACTTATTCTGTAAGGACGCATGATCTTGATTTTACCTGGACTCTCATCGTAGCTGTGGTTACTTCTGTGACTCAACGACTATGATCGATACATTTTGAGATGTCAAGCGTTTTAGTTATTTGACAGTTGTGCGTGTTATGTTTTGCGTGAAAATAAAGTTGTTTTATTTAGCTGAAATTCATTTTAAATTTAGTACCGTCGAATATTAAAAATGTTTAGAGATTGACTCTCAAAATTTTACGACTAGGATAAAACTTAAATTTAAAGGGCAAAATTATGATTTTATGTGCTAGTTATTTCTTTCAAGATTTTCATGGGAATTTTTTTACAATTTTGTTGGGTTTTAGGTAATTTAAGTCGGCAACCTCTGAGTCCTCGTGTCCTTTTAATCAAAACAATAAACTACCCAACGTATATTTGAATCACAAAAATATATTTCTCTCAACAATAAATAATCAATAACCAAAGTTCACGTTTGACCGATTCTTCACTCGGTGTTGATGCTTTGACAAAATATAATATTCACCTTTTTATTTCTTAGCTTCTCTTGACCAACGTTTTCCTTTTTCTATTTGATTTGATTTGATTCCTTTTCACTTTTTCGTATCTCCTATTCTATATTTCCTTTTTCCATAAACTCCTTAATTCTTATTTTCTTTTTCCTAGCTAATCTTCTTCTAACCCTAGCTGAGGCAAAATGCTGATTATTTTGAATTTCGACTTTGCTTTTATACTGGAATAATCACTTTGATTAATCGGTTTTTGACCTGATTGCTCCTACCTGACAATGGTCTGACAACCGGGTCCTTGAACGTTGTTTGCACCATATCATGATTAATTAGCTCCCTTTGCTATTCCTTCGTAATAGTCCTAACTTTGTTTGTCTCCATTAATCATGCTGTCATGATAATGTTCTTCTGAGATTCTCATTTTGTTTACTCTTCCTGTTAATCGAGCTCGGGTTTCCTTAATCTCTCGGGTTCTCCATTGACTCGGGTTTCCTATTAGCCAATTAATTGATTAATTAACGATTTTCTGTTTTACCACATTCGAATAATTTTCGACCCTTTCTAACCATTTTCTGATAAATCCCTAATCATCATCTTGTTGACCATTAGCTTATCTATACCTGTTCCGTTTTCCCAATTCAATTTCGATAACTTTACAATTTATTGATTTTTCTCGGATTTCCGGATTCTTGCCTTTCTAAAGTGCTTCCAACATACTTTTCTTTACTATAAATTCTGTGCATGATCACGCTTTTATTTGTCTTTTTCCTTCAACCTACATTTTTATTTAAATTTTCAACCTAAATTTATGCAAATTTATTTTAATTTACTGACCTCAACAATTTTAATTAAATTATTTTTTAACAATGTTTTCTTTTTTTAAATTCTGCACATTTTGTCATAGCTCCTTCGTATGTAAATACGAGCCATAACATTTCTAATTAATACGACTAATAATCATTGTTAACTTTTTTTTATTTTATTCGTTTTTGCTAATTTTAATTTTTTTTTGACAAATTTTTCAAATTTATTGTTTCTCCATTAACTATGTAACTTCTTGAGTTTATAATTTTTATTATAGGTGTTCTCTATTAATCCTCAATGTGTTATGTGTTTTACTTTGTATTATTTGATGTATAATCATAAATTTTAATTCAACTTGATGCGGTTTCCGTGCTTTGTATTTTTGACGCATTTAAACAAGTTCTAAAATTTTTGGCTCTAGTTCAACAGTTTGGTTAGTACAAACATATCATGGTTAATTGAAAGTTATTTTGGTTGGACTTTTGGTTGTAGGCAGAGATAAAAATTTAATCCGTAACTATAGTAACTTTAACGATTCCAATTTTCTTCTTTTCCTATTTACTAATATAAAACTAAATTTCAAGAATTCTATTCTTAATTTTCAAAGTTCATTTTATAAGCAATTTTTCTGCCTAACTTCTTGTGTTTTCATAAATTTTAATTATATTTATTTTAGTTTTGTAGTTATTTAACTGATGTTTTATTTCACTAGAATTAGAGAAAAACAATTTAATTCCAACTTTATGTCCATGTGTTGTCATCTTAATGAATGTGAATGTTGTCGGCGTTGGCCTAACACAATTGTCAAAAATAGTGAAAGGTATTCACATTTTGATAATTATGAGGACATGATTTTGTAGAAATGATAATGGCTGTTAACGTGTTAAACGTCATCAGCATGATATGGAACCGCTGTTAAATAAAAAAGTACCAAACTGATAGTCTTAGTAATACAACTTATAAAATTATCAAAACCGGGATAATGAAGATCGATTACAATTATTGTAATTTAAATGTAATTTAGAAATTTAAAATTAAAAACACGAAGTCAAATTATTAAAATATATTGTTTAATTAATTGATTATTTTAAATTTGGTATTTCAGCAGTCAGTTAATTTGGCATTTATTATAACTTTTTAGTCATTAACAGTGAGAATTCTGATATATTTATATATCTAGGAACATTTTTTATTATATTCTTATATTTTAGAAATTATTTATATTAGGACTAATTAAATAATACTCTAATATGATGCGCTCTTTATGTAAAATTGATACATTTAAAAACATAAATTTTCATTTTCGTTCGTTAAGGTTAATCTTTTATTATTGGTAATATTCCATAGTTTCAATTTAGTACTTCATTAGCATTGAATAAAAAATATGGATCTATATGGTTATGTTCCAAAATGACAATTGTAGACAACAGTGAAGTTGGTAAAGAAGCTGCATTAATTGGAAAACCGGCAAGGGTAATTCACGTTTATAATAAACAACATCGTGGAAATCTTGGAGATAAAGTACTTCTAACTATTAGAGGAGAAATGAAAAAAGGATATATAGTAGGACTTCGACAACATGAACCAGGAGTACCGCGTTTTGATTCCAATAATGTGGTTTTAGTTGCTGAAGATGGTAACCCACTTGGAACACGCATTTTAGTACCAATCCCATCTATGTTACGAGGCTATCCGGGTGATATCAATAAAATTATGGCTATTGCTACGAAATTTATTTAAGTTTGTATTTTTAAAATGTATAAATAAACTGTTTTTATAGTCTTTGTATTTTAAATGTACTTATAAATAGAATTTATTAAAATGTGTTGAATAAGAGTGGAATTTTTGACTTCGGGTTTATATTATTAATTAAATAGTTTTGTGGATAAATTCTTCGTTGTTTTACGTGGGAAATTCTGAGGGCTGTTGGTTTTTATTTACTAGAAGGTATCTACCCAAAAATAATGTAAAGACTAATGGTGTGGATTCAGTGGTGTACTTGAAAATCTTGGGGCCCAATATCAAAAAATATGGTTGATTTGCACTGTAACTCTTACAACGAAATACCTACATGCCTAAAAATAGAACATACGTATCCGATGCCTTATCAGTACGTTGTGAACAGTTTGGATTACACCTCAGATTAGATGTCCTAATGTTGGGACAAAAACCTCAAGGGCGGTTGAGGGGATTCAGGTAGTTCGGGAATTAAGCAAAATTGAATAAAAAATTTGATTGTACAAAACTTATGCATCAAAAAAAAGTTTAATTGAACTACTCGAGGAAGTTACTCATCATTGGAAATTCATCATAAAAATTTATTAAATATTAGATGATTATTAGACATTTTTATCCGTTCCACATGTCGTCGTTCATTGTTATCTAATGATTTCAATTTAGCCATAATTTTATGAAGGATGATTCAATTTTTGTAGAATTTTCCTGCTAATTACGAATCATAAATTATAATTTCATGCACTAAAATTGTACGTTTCTTGATTGTGCTATACCAGTTAAGGATACAATGAATCGAATATCTAGAGGTAAGGTGGAATTATCACGCGATTATTAAAACTAATCCACGTTGATAATGTATGCAGTGACTGGAAGTGAATGAGCAGATGAGCTCCTCTGCCGAAACTACTTCCAATTAAACCTCATTCTATGGTGTCTAGACGGCCTATAGAAGGTCTTGCGTCATCTGAGTTCAGAGATTAACTCATAGGAGTAATTAAATGGCAAGGACCTAGTCATTTATTTGATTGTTCATTAGGTTGGCAAATACCTACTAGAGCAGTGGTGCCCAACCTTTTTATCAAGTGGGCAACTATTTAAATGAAAAAGTCTTTGCGGGCACATTTTTGAAAAATTAGTTAATAGAAAAATGATCTTATAACAATCTTTTTATTAGGAAACATGCATTTGTATTAAAAATTAAAAAAAAAACACCCACGGGCATTTGAAAAAGTCTCCACGGGCACTTTTTTGCCCGCGGGCACTAGGTTGGGCACCACTGTACTAGAGTGTTATCCATTCCAGTGCTTCGTAGAAACATAGCCCTAGATCAATTTAACAAGGTAAATGACACAAATAAAGAATTTAGAATCTTGGTGGGTTACAAGTAATCCACATTTTACCATTTTGTGATGTTTCCAGCGTAACCAAGAATAATACAAGGATGATGTACCGCTCGATATCCGCTGAGAAGTCACCGTCGGAATTGTAAAGAGTGGGCGAGTACTTGCGAAAAGTGAGCATACCCTCGTACACTATAATGGACAAGTACTCGAGCGAGTTTGAGGACGGCCGATAGAAGGCCTACGCCCGACTTCCTTTTATGTTCTTTTTGTTTGTCGTCTATTAACAAAGATTAACTCTCCTGAACCCGGTTTTTATCAAAATAAATATCTATTTCTGTTTATTTACAGTACAATAATTGATCATTTCTGGCTTTCGGTTATACGAACTTATCTATGGGCCCGAAGCCGCACTCTCTCGGCCTTTCCTAACCCACTCTTCTTATTGTAGCGCATTGAGACTTAATTGACCTCGCCAATTGTGTTCATTATCTGTGCTTTATTTAAAATCTTTCAATGCTAAATATCAAAATTTTCTTACATCAGCTTTTTATAAAAATGTTTGAGATCAGAGTAGATGGATTGGGCACCGCTAGAACAGGACTCCGCTAGCACAACCCCCCCCCCCGGGGTAAAAAATTTTTCTAAGTCCAAAAGTACATTTTTTTTCAAGGTCATTTGTAGAACAAAGACATATGACTCATCAAGGTCATTGAAACAAAGACCATGACTCATCGGATGACTCAAAAAATTTTCAAGGCCATTTGTAGAACAAAGACCATGACTCATTCAAGGTCATATGACTCATTCAAGGTCATTTAAACAAAGACCATGACTCATTCAAGGTCATTTAAACAAAGACCATGACTCATTCAAGGTCATTCTCAAGGTCGTATGACTCATTCAAGGTCATTTTCAAGGTCGTATGACTCATTCAAGGTCATTTTCAAGGTCGTATGACTCATAAAATTTTCAAGGTCATTTGTAGAACAAAGACATTTATTTTTTCAAGGTCATTTGTAGAACAAAGACATTTATTTTCAAGGTCATATTATTATTTTTCAAAAATATTATTATTTTTATTATTATTTTTCAAAAATATTATTAACTGTGCCAGCGGAGTCCTACTTTTCGGGGCGCCAGAACCTTTTGAGTTTTCAAAATTAATTAACAATTGATACATCATTTTGAAGCCCAGACGGAGATCTATCTTTTGAGCCATAGAAATAATTTTTATCATTAATAGTATAAAAGTTATTAACATTTTCCCGAGACCATTTTTCAAGGTCATTTGACTATTTTATTATTATTTTTCAAAATATTATTATTTTCAAGGTCATATTATTATTTTCAAAATATTATTATTTTCAAGGTCATATTATTATTTTTCAAAATATTATTATTTTCAAGGTCATCTGTAGAACAAAGACATTTATTTTCAAGGTCATTTGTAGAACAAAGACATTTATTTTTTCAAGGTCATATTATTATTTTTCAAAATATTATTATTTTCAAGGTCATTTGTAGAACAAAGACATTTATTTTTTTCAAGGTCATATTATTATTTTTCAAAATATTATTATTTTCAAGGTCATTTGTAGAACAAAGACATTTATTTTTTCAAGGTCATATTATTATTTTTCAAAATATTATTATTTTCAAGGTCATCTGTAGAACAAAGACATTTATTTTCAAGGTCATCTGTAGAACAAAGACATTTATTTTCAAGGTCATATTATTATTTTTAAATTTTTAAAGGTTCCCGCCAACGAAAATTATTCACCGATAGCTCATTTTAAAGCTCAATCCAAGACCTTTCGAATGAGCCATATATCTCGTTATTCCAATTATTATTTCTAAAGATATTATTATTATTATTATTATTATTATTATTATTATTATTATTATTATTATTATTATTAATTATTATTATTATTATTATTATTATTATTATTATTATTATTATTATTATTATTATTATTATTATTATTATTATTATTATTATTATTATTATTATTATTATTATTATTATTATTATTATTATTATTATTATTATTATTATTATTATTATTATTATTATTATTATTATTATTAATCTATATACTCCGAGTCTATCCGACAAAATATTTTGTCCCCCTATGGGTAATGCTCACAAGGGTACTGCTCACGCTCAACAAATCAACAAAACATACATTTATTTAAACAATAAAATAATGTAAAATTAACAAAGGTAAACTAAATATTGATGTACTATTCGCAGCGATATTGTTTGAAATTGGTAACGTAGAATTGATTTTCAGAGATTCTATTGATCCTTTGATTGTTTGAATTTCTCTTAATAATAATTCAATCTTTTTTAACAAATAATCATGTTTCTTATCAATTATTTTCATATTCATTTTATTTTCAACAATAGAGTTATTGAAAACCTTAATATGATCAATCAATTCAAATTTTATATTTTGTATATATTCAAATGATAGTTCATAACTGTTTTCTAAATTCTCCAATCTTTGAGATATTCTTTTTCCTGGATGCTTTGACCATTTTGGTTTATCGAGAATATATAAAATATCCATCAACTTGGCTGTATTCGGACAAACACATATTGATTTATTAAAAGACTCCACTGTTATTGTTGTATTGTGTGAGCACACACTCGTTATAATAATTAGCAATATGAATATAGTTTTCATGGTGTATCAAATCAAAACCTTTCTTTTACATTTATAGTCTATCAACCAATCAAAATCATCCGGTATTAGTATAAATAAAACATCATATTTTAAATTATTGTAAAAATGTCTCAATTTATGGAAAATCTTTTAAGCGAACTCGTCAACAGGAATATTATGGAAAGCCTCAGTTTCCTGGTCGATCGGACCGAAAAGATAATCGAAGGAAATCATATCGATTATCAAGATATGATCAATTGCGATTGCCTGGAAACGAAAAAATTCTATTTTAATAGGATTTTTAATTGTCTATGCGACGATCAGATGAAGTGGACCCGAATACTAGTAGGGTTCGCTTATATGAAAATAATAATCGAAAGAAGTCTATGGGACTCTGAACACTATTATCAATGGTCTCAAGAAGTAATACTTTTTAAATCTATATTTTATTGATATTTATTTTCTAGATAATCAAGTCAAAGTTTCAGCCCTGGATTGAAGCCAATGGCGGCTGGGGCGTCTTGAATCAACTCGCCAGAAATGCGAAAGAATTAGATCGCCAGAAAATTAAATTTAAAAACTATATAAAACTTGCAACAGGTGTTGCTATTTTGTATGTTTTATGTCGATTTTTAAATAAAAATTTGTATAGTTATTTTGTTTGATTTTTAAATAAAAGTTTAAATAAAAGTTTAAATAAATTTACAGACACTAAGATTTATTAATTAACACATTCACAGTCGTCATCTCCACATTTCATTATATTTTCAACGACATGATCAATACAATCATTCGTAATATTATCTTTAGATTCATCTTTAGGTTCCTCTATAGGTTCATCTATAGGTTCATAGATTTCCTCTTGAGTTTCTTCCTCATCAATTTCTTGAGTTTCTTCCTCATCATCAAATCCTGTATCTTGACTCTCAACTAACCAGCCGATATTTAAGGCATTTGTAATAGATAATATGTCCTCAATTTTCACACCAGATATTTCTGCTAACTTTTCCAACAAAAAGTTGATTAAAAATTCTAAATAATAAATAATTTGGTAATTAATTAATCATGTTAACCTTTTTCTGCAGTCATTTTCATCACTTTAAAACTATATTATACGTTTGTTTATAGATTTTCTTTGTTAAATTTGCATGTCATTTGCATTTATGTTGCAATTAATAAAGAGAAAAACAAATCTGACTAATACATTTATTAAATATAACATTAAAATATTTGTGAAAGTCTAGCAGACATAATTTTCCAAATAGGGGAATATACATCATTATTATCAACTTTATATCCCTGGATTGCAATTGTTATATACCAATTTTCATTTTCTTTGAAACTGATTTCATCAAAAGCATCATAAAATCTTGCATATCTATTGTTGAACCATGCATGTTGATTACATGATAGATTCGAATCTATCCGTTTAAAAACTTCATCAATAGTTTTGACATCGATCATTGAAAGCGTGCCGGATAAGAATTGAAATTTAGTTGGAATTAGCTTGACTGGTGCAACCAATTTCATATTGATTTCTTCTTTCAAAAAATACATTTTGTAGTTGTGGAACATTTGAACTGGTTGTACCATTTCTTTAGGTTTTTCAGTGCTTGAAATTTTCTTGGTCATCGTGAATAATGAATAAATTGAAATGTTACAGGGTTTTTATACCTTTGACTCATGCATATCAACCAATCAGATTATAGCATGTCTTTGTTTAAATTGCATTCAAAATGCATCGATGTTGCATTGTTACATGTTTTGTTATATGTTTTATTATTAATGTTTTAATTATTACATGTTTTGTTCTATTTACAGATTTATTATTTCATTATTATTAATGTTTTTACTATTGTCATTATTATTAATGTTTTTACTATTATTACTATTATTAATATTACTACTATTATCAAATATATAAAACTAAATAATGAAAACTAAATAACATTTATTTGTTTAAAAACATTTAATTCGCCAAGTTCTTCATATGGTGAAAATCCCGAAGGGTTTTAACCAAAACCCATTCAACATATCGTTGATATCTGGCTTTGCAGCAGGAACAGCTATTGAAACATAAATATTCAGGATCCATATGTTTCATTGATCGGTTTATCTTGACATCCCACAGAAATTGATGGAAAATTTCCAATATCCTTATCCCCGTAACATTGAAAACTAAATCAGGGATTAATTCTGTATGCTTGTTATATACTGCGGCATTGATATCTGGATAATAAAATGCTAATTTCTTTAGCATGACTGCAACATATTCTTCTGAAAAATATAGTATTTAAATTTGTAAACAAAAAATAAAAATTACCATAATTATCTATTTCCTTCATTAAATTCGCAGCGCTCGGAATTTTGTACATAGTGAAATAAATGAATTCTAAAGAAAAACCGTTTGTTTAAATCAATCAATAACCAATTAGAAATTAACCAATTAGAATTCGACCAATGAAATTATCTCATTTCGAACATTGTCAACAAATTCTCTATACTCTAAATTTCTCAACCCCAACATGACAACCTTTCCACTAGCAAACACGTTGACACATATAGGGTTATATTTTAATAGTCTTAGTGCCGGAAACAATTCCGGTTCAAACATACAATCACATTTTTTCGACATGTTATATAGATTGATACTATGTCCCATATCCATAGTAACGGTAATTGATTGGATTTTAATATTATTTATTCGATATTGTAATTTATTAATATCCAAAGGTTTCTTACATCCCATGATTCGACATTTACCAGTCTTGAAAAATATTATCGGATATTTCCCGCTTCTATCGATAATTTGCTGGGGTTTCCCTGGTGGGAACCTCATATTCGATACATCAAAATTTCCTCGATAATTTATATTTGCTAACATTATTAAATCATTTATGAAAATTAGTCTTTATATACAAATTGAGCACGAGTTCATTAAATCATCGAATATAAACAAATACCCATTTATAAAATTTTTTGAAATGGAATTAAGAAATGATGCAGTATACCAAATCGTTGGTCCGAGTGGTAGTGGAAAAACATTATTTGTTTGTAAATTACTAAAATCAAATTTATTCAAATCAAAATTCAACAGGATTTATTGGCATAGGGGTGCTGATGAAGAACATGGATTAACTCAATCAAGTTTCTGTAAATTAAAAAACATGAAAATAGTAAAGGGATTCGATAAAAACTGGTCCAGCCGATTAAAGAAAGGCGATGTCATTATTATCGATGATTTGTATCAAGAAGCTAATAAAGAAAAAGATTTTAATAATTTATTTACAAAGATCAGCAGACATGTCGGTGTAACAGTTATTTTCATAACACAAAATCTATTTCATCAAGGTGGGGCACATCGAACACGTAATTTAAATGTACAATATTTAGTTATTTTCAAGAATCCTAGAGATGCAACAGTGATTGATTTTCTTGCACGTCAAGCATACCCTAACAATCGTAATTTTCTTATCAGTGCATTTCAAGATGCTACAAAAATACCTCATGGATATATATTTCTGGATTTCACACAACAATGTCCCGATGATTTGAGAGTAAAAACCGATATTTTCAACCCAAAAGGTGCCATGGTTTATAAACAAAGTTGAAAACCTCTATGAATAATAATGTTTCTAAAAGCAAGGGTGAAAAATATTAAGAAATTAAGAAAAGGTATTAGAAAGACTATTAAAGTTCCAAAGGTTCCACCAACAACTAGTTATACACCATCTAAAAAACTTGTAACTGAAAATTTCTCTGCAATGAATCTTATTTCGAAAAATCCTAAACCTAAACGTAAAACCCGTAAAACCCGTAAAACCAGTAAAAAAGTAGTTAAAAATCATCGCAGTTTTCCATTTTTTAATGCATTGTTAAAGGCCCCGAGTATAAAAAGAATGAATATATTGCAATCATTCCCAAATTTTGTTGTCGATGATTTACTCAATATTATACTTAAAGTAGTCAAAGGCAAAATTAAAATCAGTAAATCAAAAAAGCATTTATTGAGCAAACATAGGAAACCATTGTTATCTTTAGTAAATAATAAAAATCGTAAGCAAATGAGAAAAATTATATATAAACAACAAGGTGGATTTATTGGCGCATTAATACCTCTGGCATTATCATTATTAGGTGGAGTTGTAGGAAATCAATCATAAACAATGGGTGCTAATCCTTCATTGCCCGACATTAAATTTAATTTTAAATCTTCTTGTTGTAATGGAGAAGATTTGGACGAACCCAGAAGACGAAGCCGGTTTCGGTGGAGTGGCAAAATTAAACAAAAGAGTTCCGAATTCGAAAAAAGAAACCCAGAAGTGGTTATCAGATCAGCTTGCGTACAGTTTGAACAAACCAATGCGGAAAAGATTTCCAACAAGAGCGTATAAAACATTCGGTATTGACGATTTATGGCAAATGGATTTGATGGAGATGATACCTTATTCGAAAATTAACAATGGGAATAAATATATTTTAACATGTATTAATGTATACAGCAGGTTTGCACGAGCAATACCAGTCAAGGCAAAATCTGCAGAAGAAATGTCCAAGGCAATTAATATTTTATTTAAAGACGGACATCCTAATAACTTGCAAACAGATTTAGGTATTATTATTATTATTATTATTATTATTATTATTATTATTTTATTATTATTATTATTATTATTATTATTATTATTATTATTATTATTATTATTATTATTATTATTATTTTAGGTAAAGAATTCTACAATAGTAAAGTTAAGCAAATCCTCGATAAATTGAAAATAAATCACTACTCGGTACATTCTCAATACAAAGCTGCCCATGTTGAAAGATTTAATCGAACATTGAGAGATAGATTAAAGAAATTGTTCGTGCATCAAGGTAATAAAAAATGGGTAAATGCTTTACCGAAAATAATAACAAGTTATAATCATTCATCACATCGAGGACTGAATGGATTGAGACCGGTTGATATTACATCAAAAACACCAGTATCTAAGAAATCTGTAAAAATTGCAAAACCTAAATATAAAGTTGGTGACCATGTTAGAATTAGTAAAATTAGTGCATCACCATTTATTAAAAATTTTGATACAAATTGGAGTGATGAAGTCTTTGTAATTTCAAAAATAAATACTAAACAGAATCCTGTAATGTATGTCATCAAAGACAATGATAATAATATTGTACAGGGGAAATTTTATGAGCAGGAATTACAAGTCATTCCTCCCCCAAAAGTATTTAGAATTCAAAAAATATTGAAAACTAAAAAGGTCGGTAAGGATAAACAATACTATGTCAAATGGCATGGTTATCAAAACCCGTCATGGATATCAGCAAAAGACCTAGTAAAGTGAATTTTTATACTATTTTGCCGAGCAATAGTTGTCCATTAATTCATCCTGAAAATCAAGCAAGTAAATTCATCATCGAACTCCAAAACCCCATCTATTTGGATAATGACTGGGAAGTTGCTCTGTTGGATTTTACATTTGTATACAATTTATTCCCAATCTATAGCAAATCCGTTATTGAATATAATAAGAAAGTAGCAGTAACGGAATATATTAGTGTTCTTATTGATAAAGATAGTTATAACTTGACGAGTTCATCGAAATCAAGGAAACCTATAATTTATGATGATGGTCAATATTTATACATGAATTGCTTGAATAAGCCATTCGAAATTATATTTTCTACAGTGGCTGATGCTAAACGTCTTGGATTTACTGATTTACGTAATGTATTTAATGATACAGTCAAAATAAATCTCTCTACACTTCCAAAATCTAATAATTTAGTGGAATTCAAATTTAAGCTGTCATACATTGAAATAACAGAGCATGCATATACTTTTAAAGATAATTTATATATTACAGACCTCGAACAATTACAAACTTATTTAGGTGACAATTGTAGCGATATTTTAACAGTTTTTGAGCTTCAAAAAGATAAAGTATTTAGATTTAGTATAAATTCTAATCTTAGTCAAGTTAAATTTGACTCAAATTTGACAAAAACATTAGGATTGACTAAATCAGTATGTACACAAAATGAACAAATTTGTGAAGGAACAAACAAACCGAAAATCCTTAAACATCATCAGCAAATGTTCATTTACAGTAATATCGTGGAACCAGTTATTGTTGGCGATTCTAGTGTTCCTTTAATGAAATCTATATGGATTGAAAAACATGATCAAGATGAAGTTGTACAAATCAATGTAGAAAATCCCATGTATCTACCTGTTTCAACATCTTGTATAAACAATATAGAAATAAATATAAGAGATGATTCTGGTCAATTAATCGAATTTCCAAAAGGTTCAAAAACTCATTTGACATTACATTTTCGTAAAATAAATGGCTAATTCTGATATTATTAGTATGTATAGTGGTAGCCAATCTGGTGGTGAATTACCATATTTTATTGGTAAACAGTACGGATCAGGATGGTTGAGAACAATTGGTAGATTTGCCCTGCCTATTCTTAAACGTATTGGTAGTTTTGGTATGAAAACTGCAAAAGATGTTATTATGAATGAACAGAAAAATGCTTTAGCAGAATTAGGGAAAGTTTTACCCGGGGTTGCAGGTATGTTTCAAAAAGAAAAACCTCCAGCTCCAGCTCCAGCTCCAAAACGTAAAAGACATGGAATATCACGTATAAACAAACGAATGAAAGGACATGGAACTATATTTGCAAAATGATTTGTGGTAAATCTGAATTATGTATATTTGATAGACCGTCGCCCCAGGCTGTAATAGAATTTGGGGCATTTGAGGAAGTTTTTCCTATGAATTCAATTACCGATAGTAGAAATGATATCGAGTTTTATATTAATGGTTCGCAAACCGAATATTTAGATTTGAATGATACTTTATTGACTGTTCAGATTAAGGTTGTAGATAAAGATAGAAAAGTTTTGGATGCCAATGCAGATGTAATACCGAACAATTTCCTGTTTCATACTCTGTTTAAAGATGCTGTGTTGGGATTTAATAATATCAAGATTGAGGGCGGAAATAATACATTCATTCACAAGGCATTAATAGAAACTATTTTAAATTACAATTCTGATACTAAAAATACATGTCTTACTCCTATGGGCTATGGCAGTGATGATGAAAGAAAAAAGTGGGTAAAAGGCTCAAAGGTTTTCACCATGTGCTCATCGTTACAACTTGATTTTATGGATCAACCGAAATATTTACTACCGGGGGTTAATGTACATATTAGACTGAAAAGGTCTGATTCTGCATTATCTCTTACTAGTGCAACTACTGCACCAATATGTCAATTAGTTGATGCAAAATTATTGGTGAGAAGAGTTCGAGTAGACCCATCAGTATTAGCTGGTCATCAATTGGGTCTTAATTCAAAACATGCAATTTATCCATTAAAAACAAAGGAAATTGTACAATTTGCTATTGCTAAAGGTGCTTCATCATTCTATAAAGAACAAATATTTGGTGACAGAAGAATGCCTAATTTTATTCTGATAACATTTCAAAGTGAAGCACAATATAATGGATCATATACTGCATCCAGCTTGATTTTCAAAAACTTTGGTGTTACATCATTGACTTTGTCGAAAAATACTGATTATACAGGGTGGCACAGAAAAAGTGAAGCAAAGAAAAAACTCATTTTAACATGATTTTTTAAAATACATTTGAAAAATCTTAAAAGATTTAAAACGAAGTCTCCATCTATTTCACATTTATTAATTAAATTTCAATGTGGCCACCCTTGGCTTTGACAATGGCCATCAATCTGCGTGGGAATGCTTCACATGCGGCACGCACCTGCTCTTCAGGTATTTCAATCCAAATTTTCTGAAGTAAGCACTTAAATTTATCCAAACTCATTGGTTTTAGATTATTTAGACGCTGTTCCATTAAGGCCCACATACAAAAGTCCAAAGGATTTACATCCGGAGATGATGAAGGCCATTGTTCCTTGCTAATGAAATCAGGCAAATTTGACTTGCACCAGTTCTGAACTATTTTAGCGGCATGTGCGGGCGCAGAATCCTGCTGCAATACCCATGGATCATTTCCAAACAATTTAAAGGCATTCGCCATCACATGACGTTGTAATACTTCTTCTAAATAATATTTAGAATTAATTTTAACACCCTTTTCTATGAATTTCAGAGGCAAACGACCCTTTTTGGAAATACCTCCGTAAACCATCACAGAAGGACTTCCTTGGAAACGCTGGACCGTGCGGCAATGACTAGGGATATCGGTAATTGATGGCGAGTACACTCGATCATTTTGAGTATTGTGTGACTGTTGGAGGACGAAGAGTTTTTCATCAGTAAACAGGATTACTGATTCAGCGTGCCGAGATAATAAGTCCTTACATCTTGTGACTCGTTTCTTTTTATTTGTGTCGGATAAACCATGAACACGCCGTTTCTTGTAAGGTGTAAGTCCAAGGTCTTCTTTAAGAACACGAGATACAGATATTCGCGATATTCCAAGACTCTTTGCCATCTTTCTGGCCGACTGGGCTGGATTTCGGCGAATCCGTTCACGGATAACTTTAACTAGCCTGGGAGTACGAACGGTCCGGCTTCGAGAAACATATATTCAAGATTTCGAGAATGATAATTACTGTGCGACATATATGCAGAGTATCGTTAGAAATCTGGGTTATTTAGATAAAAATTTGAATTGCGGAATAACTCTAGAAGATTTTAAAAGCAAATACCCATTTTTTACATTTGTTTTAGCCCCTGATTTTGATTTAAATCAAAGTCAATTACCTCAAAATGGAAATTTACGACTGGATATAAAGTTTGCAAGAGCTATTACTGAACCAGTACATGTTATAATATATGGAGTATTTGAAAATGAAGTTCAAATTACTGCAAATAGAACTGTGTTGGTATAAATGTATACAGAAACATGAAAAGTTGTCATGGAGTAAGTTGTTTTTTATACTCTAGATTTATTTAAATAGTTCTGTTCAGGTCAATAAAATCGGAAAACAGATATTGGGAAATGAATTTGTTGGAGTTTTTCCTCTTGATAAAATTCCATATTTGAGCAATAATCAAGCAATAATCGTCAATACTCAATCGTCTCATCTTGGTGGAGAACATTGGATAGCTATATATGTGAAACCTGGTAATATATTCGTGTTCGATCCTATGGGTTTTTATTACCCGGCTTTGTTGATATCAAAACTACAAACAATGGGGAAACCTATTGTGTATAATAAAACTATGTTTCAAAATCCCTTGACCCAAACATGTGGTCAACATTGTTTAGCTTGGTTATTGTACAAAAAATTTGATGTTTAATAAATGTATCCTTTCCTTTATTGTTGTGGTTATTAATATTATTGTGATTATTATTATTAATATTATTATTTTGAAAAATATTATTATTTTGAAAAAATATTATTATTTTTAATTAATTTTATTATTATTTGCATAAATATTATTAATTCTACATAAAGAACACATTTGCCTGATGCATGCACAGTGCAAGTTAACAAAGGCATGACTAACAAAGGCAGTCACATGTTTTTCTGAATGATTTATGTTACATACATGCATGCGTGTGATTGGTTGAGTTAGTAAAATATTCAGTGTAAATATATGTGTGTCTATATTCTCATTGGTTGGGACAGGAAAATATTCATTCTCTTTATAAACATTGACAAATCTAAAATTTGTCACAATTATTTCAAAATTTTTAAAAATCTATTCGAATTTCAAAATGGCAAACAATAATAATAATAATCGCATCTTGAGAGGACTTTTGACGAGTGGTAATTTATTTTATTTTATTTTATTTTATTTATTTTATTTAGATATAGTAGATTGGTTTGAAGTCACAGAAAACGAAGATATTCTGAATCTGGATAATATATTCGGTAAATTTATTATTATTATTTTAATTTTTATTATTATTTTCTTTAGAACCTATCATCATTAGCGATGATGAGGAAGATGATGTAGTTTTTATGGGAGAAATGAATGCCCCAGTTAATGATGGGCAAAACAATGATGTCAAAGAAAAAAGTAAATTTAAATATTTTTTCATTTTATTAAATTAATTTTTTTCATTTTAGAAAATGTTTCAATTTTCAATGTTGATATTGACGAAGAAATTATTAAAAGCATCTCTGAAGATGATGAGGAAGATGATGTAGTTTTTATGGGAGAAATGAATGCCCCAGTTAATGATGGGCAAAACAATGATGTCAAAGAAAAAAGTAAATTTAAATATTTTTTCATTTTATTAAATTATTTTTTTTTTTTCATTTTAGAAAATGTTTCAATTTTCAATGTTGACGAAGAAATTATTAAAAACATCTCTGAAGATGAAAGCCTGTCTGAAGAAGAAGAAAATGATTTATGCCTGTCTGAAGATGATTCCGATATGGATTCGTTATGTTAGATTTATTTATTTTTAATATATTTTTTATATGTCTTTTAAAATTTATAAGGAATTTTTAAATATTTTCATATTAATTTCATTTATTTCTTAAAAACTTTTGTAATTAATTTATAACGAATTTATGATGAATTTATGAAGAAAATGATTTATACCGAATTAATAAGAAAATGATTTATGAAGAAAATGCTATATGCCCAAATTAAGAAGAAAATGATTTATGATGAAATTAAGAAGAAAATGATTTATAATGAAAATTATGATTTATGACCAAAATAATGATGAAAATGATTTATGCCCAAATTAAGAAGAAAATGATTTATGATTTATGCCCAAATTAAGAAGAAAATGATTTATGATTTATGCCCAAATTATGATTTATGACCAAAATAATGATTAAAATGATTTATGATGAAAAATGATTTATGAATTTATGATGAAATGATTTATAACCAAAATTATGAAGAAATTATGCCTAAAATTATGATGAAAATGATGAAATTTATGAAGAAAATGATTATATGAAGTAAATACTACTTTTTGAAATATAATGAAATTATTGTGAAAATATTTAAAATTATAGTTATAAAATAAAACCTTGTAGTTTGCTATGTGCATCTACAATAGTTAAAATACTTATAATATTAATAATATTAATATTAATAATAATAATAATAATAATAATAATAATAATAATAATAATAATAATAATAATAATAATAATAATAATGTAGTCTACAGTGAGCACGTAGCTACATAGTAGTCTGCAGTCAGCATGCAGCTACTGCGCTCTAATAATAATAATAATAATAATAATAATGTAGTCTACAGTAAGCATGTAGCTACATAGTAGTCTGCAGTCAGCATGCAGCTACTGCTCTCTAATAATAATAATAATAATAATAATAATAATAATAATAATAATAATAATAATAATGTAGTCTGCAGTGAGCATGCAGCTACAGCTCTCTTATAATAATAATAATTGACCCATAATTTCTACTAGTAGTTTGCAACTACATCTCTCTTATAATAACTTTAAATTAATAATAATAATAATAATTGACCCATAATTTCTACTAGTAGTTTGCAACTACATCTCTCTTATAATAATTGACCCATAATTTCTACTAGTAGTTTGCAACTACATCTCTCTTATAATAATTGACCCATAATTTATACTAGTAGTTTGCAACTATATCTCTCTTATAATAATAATAATAATAATAATAATAATAATAATAATAATAATAATAATAATAATAATAATACTTTTAAATTTCCACGTCTTTGGTAGTTTTGATCTAATAATATACCCTTTATTAATAATTGTTAATAGTTATCCCGTTTTATTGTCTAATTAAACTGAATAACTACTAACAATTGATAATAAAGATATTACAACAATATTACAACAATATTTAGATAATTATTAAATAAATTTATTAATAGGTAAATTATATCCTCGTTATTGTGTTTCTTCGACTGGGCATACTAAAGTATGTCACAAAAATATGAGAAAATACTATGGGCATAAATTCTATGGAATCAAATACTATTTATGCCCACTATGCCAGACTTCCCAACCTATAAAATATAGTGATTTTTATAATATTCATTCTAATCATTTAAACCAATTTCCATCAAATAAAAAGAAACTTTTTAATAAGTTAAATAAAAATAATACAGCACAAACTATAAATAATACAGCACAAATATCAAAACTATAAATAAAAATGTGAATAGCACAACACAAAATATCAAAACTATAAATAAAATGTGAATAGCACAACACAAAATACCGAACATATCAAAAATAAAAATGTGAATAGCACAGCACAAAATGTAATTAATAATGTAATTAATAATGTAAATAATAATGTAAATAAAAAACGGCCTGCTGTTACTCCTGTGTCTTGTGTTCCATCTAAAATTGTTAAAGTTATTGATGGTGGTGATGAAATAGATAATATTCTAAATAATATATTAAATAATAATCAAATAGGTGGTTCAGTTGATATAGACAACGAGCCAGAAATAGAATTAGATTTTAAGGGGGCTAGAAAAAATCTAAGGTTTGACGTGGAGAAAGACGCCTTAGTACAAATATCCATAACACCAAAAATTATTCAAAATTAATATCAGAAATGAACGGTATGGGGCCCGTTAAAATTCAGTTCACGGTTCTGATTCAATTTGAGAAAGATGGCGAATTAAAGGATAATTTCTTTTCTAATAACGCCGAAGTTTTTACAGAAAACTTTTTAATAAATGGCATCACTAAATTAAATAATAAGATAGAAAAATTTACATATTTAGGTAGCGGATGGCGGGTTGTTAAAATTAAAGAAATCGACTTTATAATAAATAAGTATAAGATTATGAATAGGTTAGCTGGACATAGTTATATCCCCACCCCAGCGGCTTTAAAGTCTAAAAAAGCCATTGTTAATATTAAGAACACAGATGATATGTGTTTTATATACAGCGTTCTAGCCCTCTTAAAGCGTGATGTTATACGCAGAAATAAACATCGAGTTAGTGCTTACCAAAATTATTTGGATGAAATTAATTTTGACCCCATTAGTGATTGCCCTATGAGATTAAGTAACATTCCAAAATTCGAACGCAAAAACCGTGAACTTAACTTAGCGATTAATGTTTTAATATATAGAAATAAGCCAGCTAAACCTGTCAGCAATGATGATGATTATATCCCTCATCACCCCCAGTTAGACATTATTCACCGATCTAAGGTCATAGGTGGTGAACCAATATATTTACTTTTATTAGAAGACGGTGATAATTTTCATTACACCGCAGTTTTTGATCTTCAAAAACTAATGAATTCACACCCAAATAGCTCCTGTCACCTTTGGATTCGCGTCAACTGGTGCCCACATTGCCTTAATGGCTTCAGACATAGGAGCGCTTATGATATCCATGTAGACCTATGCCGTAAGAATCAAATAGGTTCTACTTTATATACATTACCTAAAGAGAAAAATTTAATATTTTCAAACTACGCAAAAACAGTAACCCCGCCATTTGTAATATATGCAGATTTTGAGTCGATTTTACCTGAGGATATCACCCACCATCAGAAACATATGCCGATAACAGCAGGCATGTTATTAATTCATAATTATAACAAAACTAAATTTTATTATGAGTTTGTTGGTGAGGATTGCGTGCTGTCTTTCTTGCATAAGGCGGAGGAAATTGCTGTCACAATTGTCCTGCCATATTACGAAATTAACTGTAATAAACCTATGCAAACCTTGTCTTTCGCTGAAGATCGTGCTTTCTTTGATTCCAGGACCTGCTATCTTTGTAAAAAATTTATTAGAGATAGAGTTAGGGACCATTGTCACTTCACAGGTAAGTATCTTGGTGCTGCCTGTAGGAAATGTAATGTGTCTCGCAGAATTCAGAGACAGTTACCAGTTGTTTTTCACAATTTGAGGGGATATGATCTCCATCATATTTTGAAGTATGGTTTGAGTAATTTTCCTTCTTGGGAATTGAATATTATTCCAACCACTACGGAAAAATTTATCTCTCTCATCGCGTACATTAACAAATTGCCTGTTCGTTTTATTGACAGCATGCAGTTTGTTAATTCATCACTTGCAAAAGCTGTTAAGACTCTTTCCGATCTGCCTTTAACTTCTTCTGTTTTTGATGGCGCAATTGTTCGAGCAAAAGGTATCTTCCCTTATGACTTCGCTACATCTCTTGAGATCCTGGAATCCACTCTTGAACTACCTCCTATTTGGGATTCTGTGTCTAATGATGAATATGAATTAGCCCAAGTTATTTGGACTCAACAAAATTGTAACAATATGTTAGACTATATGTTAACATACCTTAACTTGACGTGTTTCTCCTCGCAGATTATTTTACACAATTCCGTGAAAAGGCCATTGCATACAATGGTCTTGAGCCTCTAAATTTTTATGGCATTCCCGGTATGTCATGGGCCTCAGCGCTTATGACATTAAAGGAACCCATTGAACTTTTACAGGACATGGAAATGTTTAATTTCTATGAAGGAGGGATACGGGGTGGGTTAACATTTGTTAACAAACATTATGTTGCAAGTTCTGAAGACACAGAACTCTTGTATATAGACATAAATAACTTGTATGGTTGGGCCTTAAGCCAAAATCTTCCGTATGCTGATTTTGAATGGGTGTATGATAACCTTGATTCTGTCTTGTATGAATGTAAGAATGCTGATATCGATAACCTTCCATATGGGTATACTATGGAGGTTGATATTGATATCCCTGATTGTGTGCATGATTATTTGAATGATTTTCCGATTGCTCCGGAAAAAATGTGCCCGCCAGATTCGAAAGTTGAGAAGTTAATGCTCACGCATTGGCCGAAGAAGAACCATGTTCTTCATTGGCGACTTCTCAAATTGTATATTGAATTGGGGGCTTTAATTAAAAATGTACATAGGGCAATTAAATTTAAACATGCACCCATTTTTAAAGATTACATATCAACTAATACAAATTTGCGCTCAAATTCAACATGCGAGCTGCATAGAGATTTATACAAATTATTTAATAATAGTCTGTATGGGAAATCCGTGGAAAACCTTAAAAAACGGATGAATTTGAGGCTATGCAATTCAGCTGAAAAGATGATTGTATATGCTTCAAAGCCGACTTTCAGGAAATCAATTAAAATTGCTGATGACCTGATTGCTGCACATCTGTATAAGGATTCTATATGTTTAGACAGGCCTAGCTACATTGGTCAATCTGTGCTAGACCTGTCTAAACTGAGGATGTACCAGTTACAGTATATCGAATTGGCCAAATATAGAAATGAATTTAACTGTGATATTAATATCGTTGCCGGCGATACTGACTCCTTTTTTCTTGAGGTTAGGCACTGTAAGCTTGACACTTTTGCCGGCAATGATTCGTGACAATCTTTTAGACACTTCCAACTATGACCCGGCACATCCCTTATACTCTAGAAACCTTGATTCTGTGATAGGTAAATTTAAAGATGAAAGTAAAGGTCTAGGGTATAAGGAATGGGTTTTCTTAAGACCCAAGTGCTATAGTTTGTTAGGGCCTAAAGATCATTTGAAAGCAAAAGGAGTCAGGTTAATAGGTACAGAAATTAAGCACGAATCATATTTAGAATGCTACAATAACAACGTAGTATTTTCTGTACCACAAAGTAGGATAGGGACGCGGAACCATCAATTGTTTACAATTAAAAACAATAAAATCGCATTGTCAAACAACGACGACAAGCGGTTTTGGGTGGGGAAAAATTCCAGTCTGGCATATGGGCATTATTTAGGATTTGAGGAAACAGATGCTGGCCAAGTATTGAATCATGAGGAGATTGGTGGCCAAGTTTTTAATCCTGAGGAGATTGGACCGCTTTTTGGTGGAGAAAGCCCATCTTTCGATGATCCAGACAGCCCTTTAAACAATGATGATTTAACCGACATTGATGATATTGTTTTATCAGATTAATATATCTTTTTAAAACAATGTTTTTGTATTCTTTATATATATATTTTATTGAAAACTCGTTATAGTTTTCACCATTCTTTCTATGCTTAAACATTATATTTTTCATATAAAATTATCGAAAATGTTTCAGCATAGAAAGGATATTATTTGTAAATTTTTATTTTGTGATTGTTTTTATATATTTGGTATACAAGTAGTTTGCAGTCAGCATGCATACTGCTCTCTAATAATAATAATAATGTAGTCTACAGTGAGCACGTAGCTACATAGTAGTCTGCAGTCAGCTACTGCTCTCTAATAATAATAATAATCTTAATAATAATAATAATAATAATAATAATAATAATAATAATAATAATAATAATAATAATAATAATAATAATAATAATAATAATAATAATAATAATAATAATAATTGATTGGCTATCTCAATTTTTATAAATATAAAAACAAAAGTAATTTATTAAGAAATTTATTAAGAAATTTATTACTAATGATTTCTACGAGTAAAACTGATGAATGTGTAAATCATTTGGTATCATTATTATTATTTTGTCAATATTTATAAAAATGTAACTTATAGCAAAGAAGTCCAACCTATTCCGAAATTTCATCGAAATTTTTTAAAAATGCAGTTGAAGATTTTATAAATAATCATGATACTTACACTGATAAGCAAATTATAAATATTTTAAAAATTTTCAAACATTCCTCTATTGAATATTTGAGGGATTTATTTAATTATGAGAAATCCATTTTAAAGTTATCCTGTTATTTAATGTACTTAGAAAAAATAGCGGTAAACAACGAATCATTGAATGAATACTTTTGGAGTTGTATGTTTTTAAGGTTGAAACTGGGATATAGTAGATTGATTTATGAATGGATAGCAAAAGCCGATTTGATTGAAAATAAGCTAACGAAAAAACTGAACGATGTTAAGAAAAGGTATTTGACTTGTTCAATTTGTAAAGAAAATCAAGTTTCGGTTTTGTATTTACCGTGTGGTCACGTAATTGTTTGTTCTAAGTGTCACAAGAAGACTATTCGCAAGTGTCAAGCCTGTTCATCAATAATTAATGAATATCATACTATATACATGTAAATCAATATTTAATTTTATTGTTTAAATAAATGTATGTTTTGTTGATTTGTTGAGCGTGAGCAGTACCCTTGTGAGCATTACCCATAGGGGGACAAAATATTTTGTCGGATAGACTCGGAGTATATAGATTAATAATAATAATAATAATAATAATAATAATAATAATAATAATAATAATAATAATAATAATAATAATAATAATAATAATAATAATAATAATAATAATATCTTTAGAAATAATAATTGGAATAACGAGATATATGGCTCATTCGAAAGGTCTTGGATTGAGCTTTAAAATGAGCTATCGATGATTAATTTTCGTTGGCGGGAACCTTTAAAAATTTAAAAATAATAATATGACCTTGAAAATAAATGTCTTTGTTCTACAGATGACCTTGAAAATAAATGTCTTTGTTCTACAAATGACCTTGAAAATAATAATATTTTGAAAAAATAATAATATGACCTTGAAAATAAATGTCTTTGTTCTACAAATGACCTTGAAAATAATAATATTTTGAAAAATAATAATATGACCTTGAAAAAATAAATGTCTTTGTTCTACAAATGACCTTGAAAATAATAATATTTTGAAAAATAATAATATGACCTTGAAAAAATAAATGTCTTTGTTCTACAAATGACCTTGAAAATAATAATATTTTGAAAAATAATAATATGACCTTGAAAAAATAAATGTCTTTGTTCTACAAATGACCTTGAAAATAAATGTCTTTGTTCTACAGATGACCTTGAAAATAATAATATTTTGAAAAATAATAATATGACCTTGAAAATAATAATATTTTGAAAAATAATAATAAAATAGTCAAATGACCTTGAAAAATGGTCTCGGAAAATGTTAATAACTTTTATACTACTAATGATAAAAATTATTTCTATGGCTCAAAAGATTTGTCTTCGTCTGGGCTTCAAAATGATGTATCAATTGTTAATTAATTTTGAAAACTCAAAAAGTTCTGGCGCCCCGAAAAGTAGGACTCCGCTGGCACAGTTAATAATATTTTTGAAAAATAATAATAATTATATGACCTTGAAAAATGGTCTCGGGAAAATGTTAATAACTTTATGAATAGTGATGATGATGGTACTTTCAATAGCTCATTCGAAAGGTCTTGCACCAAGCTTCAAAATGATGTATCAATATTTAAATAATTTTGAAAACTCAAAAAGTTCTGGCGCCCCGAAAAGTAGGACTCCGCTGGCACAGTTAATAATATTTTGAAAAATAATAATATTTTTGAAAAATAATAATATGACCTTGAAAATAAATGTCTTTGTTCTACAAATGACCTTGAAAAAATAAATGTCTTTGTTCTACAGATGACCTTGAAAAAAAATAAATGTCTTTGTTCTACAAATGACCTTGAAAAAAAAATGTCTTTGTTCTACAAATGACCTTGAAAATTTTATGAGTCATACGACCTTGAAAATGACCTTGAATGAGTCATACGACCTTGAAAATGACCTTGAATGAGTCATACAACATTGAGAATGACCTTGAATGAGTCATGGTCTTTGTTTAAATGACCTTGAATGAGTCATGGTCTTTGTTCTATAAATGACCTTGAAAATTTTATGAGTCATCCGATGAGTCATGGTCTTTGTTTCAATGACCTTGATGAGTCATATGTCTTTGTTCTACAAATGACCTTGAAAAAAAATGTACTTTTGGACTTAGAAAAATTTTTTACCCCGGGGGGGGGGGGTTGTTGCTAGCGGAGTCCTGTTCTAGCGGTGCCCAATCCATCTACTGATCAGAAATTATTATTACCTAAATCTACTTATTGAAATATTTTAATTTCTCTATTCATAAATTTCAGTGTCTTTTTTACATGTCTTTTTTATTGAGACTTTAAAATTTTAAATTATGTTGAGGATACCTAAATAACAATTTACAAATAAATAAATAAAATTACCTGGGGGAAGATCGCCATGACAAACGGGACGATCTATAGAAACTCAGAAAAGGAAACGGAAGTAAAAAGAAATTGAAAATGAGAAAGAGAAAGGAAATAAAAGTTATCAAACAGGAAAATAGGAAAAGGAATTTTGAAATCGGGGAAAAAGGAAAACAACAATGTCCTTATCTCAACAGCTTGCCAGTGATAATAGAATTGATGGGAGAAGGCGGTCGAACAAAAAAGGGAAAAGGGAAGAACAACTTGACAGCTGTCAGAGATAAAAATGGGACAGTCGGGTAAAGCAGGAGATGGAAAGTGGAAAAACACTTGATTATCTGGAGTGCCACAAGAGAAGAGAACTATATAATGGAAAACTGGTGAACATGAGAGGGACAAAAATTAGAAGAAAAATTAGAGACAAGTGACGCGAAATTGAAAACGATTTGAGAGATAAAATTATTGGAGAAAATTAGACGTTGGACGAAACGTTGTTGGACAAACGATTGCCAAAATAATTGTAAAGGAAATAATTGTGGAAAATAATTATTGGAGAAGAGTGGAAGAAAAGAATTAGTTGAATAATAAAACGAAAGAAGTTATTGATTATTTGAATAAAGTTTGGAAGAAAGTCAAAGAAAACAACCAGCTCAAAATCCCAGTTTATAAACCAATCAGTAATTTGTGATCTTTTAATCCGGTGTTATACACAAGTGCTATTCCTCACCGAGTGTTGCAATAAGCATTGTATAGTCACCAAGTAGAGTGTTGAATTTATTGTCAGTGTCAGGTGAAAGTTTATTTGTGATTATCAATAAAGATTTCTGTTATCAAGTGTTATTTGTGAATTATATAAAGACACGCTTGGAGTCAGAGTAAATAATCACCAACTCAATAACCCAACAATTATAATAAAGAGTTCGTTTTTGGTTCGTTTTTGAAAGATGTCGAATCACATCCAACTTGAAAAATTTTAATACCATAAATTCCTTGTGGAAAATGCTCTAATTACTTTTCATCTATAGAAAATACTGAGATCACAAAGTTATCATTCAAAATGACAAAGAACATTTTTACATGTAGAAAATACAAATTTCATTCAACTCTAAAATCCTGAGAACATAAATGCTTTATTGAGAAGACTGTCGTTACTTTTGCTTCCATAAAATATTAAATTTCTTTCTACCATAAAAACGTATACAATATTCTTAGACCAATAATTTCATAGTATTTCAATTGAGAATTTATTTTGCGGCTTTGAGAATATATTTTGTTTTTTGATTGGTAAAATTTTAAATTTTTTATTGGTATGTTATTTTAAGGTTTAGAACTTTTCAAATAAACAAATAATAAAATATTAAATAAGTCACTTCATTTAAACAAAAAATTAAATTAAAAAATTAACCGCCCTTTTTAAGTTGATTTATTCGGATATTTAGCTTTCAGTTTCTCAATGTTATATACAAATGAAATTGTAAGAATACCAATATATATTTCATACAAATATTATTTTGTATATTTATCACTTATTAATGAATAATTGTAAAGTGAGACGAATGGATCAATTATGACGAATTGCTTAAAATATGAAATTGTTGAGAATTGGCTGGCAGGTTAGGTACAAATCTCTATAATTCAAATCACTCTTTATCTCTCCGAACTTTATTGACTACTATTACTACTATCTTCACCATTATTAACTCAATCTATTTACGTCGCAATTATCACTCCATTCGACGTAATTATCTCAATAATCATTTTGACAATATTTATCCCACCCAATCTCTTATTTATACTCAATAATTATTTTGACAATATTGACAAATTTTATCCTGATTTTATTGACAATTTTTGAATTAATTTTATATTTATATTTAATTTTATATTTAATTTGTGTATTTTATTCAAATGTTGACATTATAATTAATAAATATTGTAATGTTACACTGGAATTCCATAATTCCAGTTTATTTTGAAATATTGTTATTGAACCTTGATCATGTTGATTTTATGTTGATAATTCCAGATTACAACAGATTACAAAACTCATAAGTCAACTATTTTGATTTATTGACTTCGGGTATATAAGACAGAAAAATTAGTTATTAGCGCTTTTTTGGTTAAGCATAACAAATTTCCTGTGGACACCCAAAATTAATTTTTAAAATATTTTTCTCGGAAGCTTAGAAGCGGCCAAGTTGAACACTGAAATAAGCCCGACAAACACTAGTGGGCTAAATTAGCAACATTTGAACACAGTACGCACCGACGCATACACAAAACATATTGATTGATTTTTATCAATTGTACAAAAGGTCAACATTTATATTTTGATTGAAAAAATAAATATTTAAAAAGCATTTTTTAATTAACCAAAAGTTGTGAAAGGTGAAACTTAACAAAAATATAATTTCTCGAACAATGCATAATGTTGTGTGAATGATATATACTTTTTGATTCGACTTTCAATGACGCGTTCTATTTCAAACAATATCATTTAAATAACATATTACTTAATGGATTTCCAATCCACACCCCCCCCCCCCCTATTGCCATAATGTCATCACATTTAGTGAAATTACCCATATCTCTAAATTTGGACTCTATTTAGTAAATATATTCCAATTTCAACTGAATATTAAAAATAAATTACTGATAAATGTATATTAATATCTATTATAATATGGAATAAATTTCATAAATTTAACAATCAAATAAAAAGTAATCTGAGAAAGTTAGTTTTCAAATAGAATGAGGTGAATATATTACGAAGCAGCTGCTTTAATTGCAGAATCACGCCGCCTCCTATGCCTGGCTTCAATATTTATTGAATTGAGATTAGAATTAGGATTTGGATCGTGATCGAGTTCCAAATATTCATCTTTGAAACGAGTCCTAAATCACAATAGGAATTCCACTTGTTAATGAAAAATTTATTTAAAATATTAATTTTCTGAAAAAACCTTAAACTTTTCATCTTTTTTCAGTTAGATTTAGACCATAGATCAATGCTTATCTTATATAATACAAATTCCCAGCACTGCCATTTTCAAGTGTTATTTTTTTGTTCAAACTTTAATTTACACTATTCAATAATATACTGTAACTTTATATTTTATAAAATCATTATTACTAAAACTTCTGTTTCCATTTTTGACATAAAATTTAAAGAAATTAATATTAGATATATTAGACTATGTGGACCGAGTATTGATTGTATTCTTTGAATTAACTAAAAATTCGATATTCACAAGTGTATTATTATTCACAATATTCAAACAAGATGATTAATTTAAGCCTTCAATATCTTTAGCAAGAAAATTAATTTAAATTATATAGTTATATTATACTTACATATAAATCGTTAATATTTTATTTATAATTATTATTTACATACCATACTTTTTAAATTCAAAATTAAATAATATACAATATTTAAATTAGTTATTTAATTACAGTATTTTTCAGACCATAAGGCGCAATATCATTGATCGACTACTAACGGTTTTATTTTCATACATAAGGCGCCCTGACGATTTTCGAGAAAATGAAAGGATTTTAAGTGAGCCTTATGGTCCGAAAAATACGGTAAGTTAAATAATATGCCTTATTTAAATTATTCATTACAATATTTATTTTGAAGAATTACACTTATTCACAAAGAAGTCTAATTTTAGATGACACATCATCTTGTAGCTTTACTCAATTCCGATCAGACTAGTAATTTATCGGTATAGATATGTGATTAATTCTCTTTCTTTTTAAAAAAAACCATTCATTCAGATGGAAAACTTTCGAGTTCCAGTTTCTTTTAGAATTATTGTTCTTAGAGCACAATTGATTTAGCTGAGAAGCAATTTAAGACTATACGGAACGCAATTGCAGATGGTATAAAAATTTAACAAAAGCATTCCCAAATCTGATGGTACAGAGGAAAATATGATTCTTAGCTTCAGAAATAATATTTTTTCAGACTATATAAAGACAATAAATGGAAAAAGAAAAGAAAGGCTAAAAGTTGAATTTCCGATTTCGCTTCACTTTACATCTATTGAAATTATTCACCAAGAGTCTGCTTTCACAATTTCCTCATAATAAACCCATCTTATTTTTCCGTTCATTTTTTGACAATATCAATTATTATTTTAACCTTTTTTTCAGATTTAAATTCGAATAATTAATTATTTATTGATTTTCTGTAAATTCAGATTTCCGTGCAATTTATTCCAAACAATAAACTTTTTCCTACTTCTGTTCCTATTATGCCATGTTTGTCCATTCATTACAATCCCAACTAACTTCTTATCTCAATTTTGTTTACTTTACATCTAATTTTATTTTATAACGTTATTTTATCTTGTGATTTCAACACTTTAAAGTTTAAACAATATTTGCGAATCAACAAATTATAATATATTGCTTGAACAATGTCCAGTGAGAATGACAGAAAATATATTAAATTGAATATTACCAATTTACAAAATAATTGCAGAAACAGGTCAAGGATTTGAGAATAAATTGTATCTTTTTCCTTTTCGTAATTGTAGATTTCCAAAAAATTTCAATCATAGATGTTAATTTCAAGAATGCTTCGCGGAGTTTATTCTACAATCCTTGACCTGTTTCTGGATTTATTGAAATAAATTAGCAATATATTTAATTTAATATATTAATTAATTATAGCATCGGGATTTTAACCTTGTTATATATATATATATATATATATATATATATATATAATATATATATATATATATATATATATATATATATATATATATATATATATATATATATATATATATATATATATATATATATATATATATATATATATATATATATATTCAAAAATTAGGCTATTCTAAATAAACGTCAAAATAATTGTTTAACAATTAAGTCTTAGGGTCACGTTTTGAATAATTTAATTCAGTTTTATTTATTCAAAAATTCATAAAATAAGACTGGACAACAATGGATAATTTAATAAAATTAGAATGGTAAAATTTTAAATAATTTAGAAACAGAAATGTGTGCTACCATCTAGTCTAGTTTGTATAAAGGGGGAAAAGGTGGCAAACAAATAAACATATTAAGAGTTTTATATATATCTTTATTAATTATATTTATTCTTGTTTCAATTTTAAATATATCATAAATAAATTACTGATTAATAGTCAATAGGCTTTAAAATATATATCTAATATTTATGAAAGTAAAGTAAAGATGAAAGTTAATTTTATATATAAAACTCTTAATGTGTTTGGTTGATTATATAAAATGGCAAACAAGTACTTTAAAAGTATTATATATAAGATTAACTTTCATCTTTGCTTTACTTTAATAAATCTAAGATATTCAATCATATAATTTTTCACTGACAAATAAATATTAAATTACTTTATATTTGTCATTAGAGAATTATGTTCGTAGTCTTCTCGAGGAGAAACAGTTTGTTCCATTAACAATTCTGTTTACCAAAAATCATAATTCATGAAACATGTGTTAATAAAAATTTACCTTCTCCTGCTATATAATTTATTGGCAAATATCCTTGCTTTCCATCACATGTTTCTCCCAATAACCAATTTTTTCCATCTCGAAATACAATTTTGATCATTTCTCCTTGAGCAAAAGAAATCTCATCTGATCTCTGCGCTTGATAATCATACAAAGCAACAACTTCTCCCAAATATTTCGTTGATTGTTCTTTGTGTTTATTAGCAGGAGGTGGTTTAAAAGTAAAATTAGCCTTTGATGTAGAGGTCTAAAATCATTTTAAAACGGATAAGGAATATTTTCCATAATTATCATTTTGAAATAAATAACGTAAATGCACTTAATTACATTAATTTAATTTAAATATTAAACTTTTAAAATCCGTAATCCTTCTGACTATCCTACTTTAACACTTACGCTGTTATCTTTAATATTGTTTACCATGCGAATGTAATTAAATAGAATTAGTATTTAATTTCCAGTTTTAAATAGATTTAAATAATATAATAAAAGTAGATAATGAAATTATAAATTAAAATAATAAATTAAATATGAATATCGAATAAAATATATTCAAGAATGATTGAAAATTAAAATATAAAATATTTTTTGAATGCTTGTGTACGAATATTCCCTATTCAATTATTAACTCATGCGTACGAAAATATCCTCAGAGCAGAAAACATAAATTGTTTAAATAATGATAATTTTGTGTTGTGTTAAAAAAATATAGTTTTGTTTTAAAATATTATGGATGTTATTAATTTAAGAAATCAGACATCTAATATACCATTAATTGAATACAAATTTAAATATTTGTCTTTTTTTTTCTCGATAAAAATTGATAATTACGGACATAAATTAATTTTCATAATTAGGTACTAACAATTAAAAATGCTATAATTTCTGAAATATTAAATATGAAAATTAACATTAAATAAATATTCAACATCAAACTTTCAATTCTTCTTGTTTCAGTTGTTAATAAAATAATAAATATTTTATTTTTATTTTAATAAAAAATTTAATTTTGCTGTAAAATTATTGAACTAAAATTAATATAATAAAAATTTAAAATAAATTAATTTATAGGAAACATCAAGAAATTATATATTTTCTTTGTTACGTAAAAAATATCTCTGAAAAATATCTCAAAATCTCTGAACAATAAATTTGAATTATATTCTCTAATTCTAGCTAAGCCATCCACTGCATATTTAAAATACAAATTTCATTATAACGAATTGAAAAGTTGAACAGGCCTGTACAACTTAAGAAGCGCCGAGGGCCCAAAATTTCAAGGAATGGTCAGTTAATAGTCGATTTCTTCTGAATTTTTTATGAGCTTTCTAGAAAGTGTTCAAAGACCGCATTTCATATGTTGAGCAGGTCTGGTCAAGGCGCTATTTTTAATTTAGATTTGATACAAACTCAATAAAATGTTTATAATGTGCTATTTACTTAGGCTGGTGCTTTATATAAATGATGCAATTGAATTTTTAAAACAACCATCCCAATGTAACGAGATATTTCTAAAAAAGAAATGGTAATAGAGGATGCTTATTATTCTTGAATGATTCGAATGGGAGACTTTTAAGTTTTACCATGCAAATAAGAAGAATGAAAAATATATGGAATTACTACAGAAAATACAAATGTGTCATTTGGTGTATTGAATGGACCAATATTAATTATTATAATTTTGTTGTTTTTGTTTTGCGTGTTTAGATTATTTTTGTTATAAAAGCGGAAATATGAAAGTTTTCCTAGTCTATCCCAGATAATGACGTCAAATTACAAAACCAACCTTAATACGGATATTTTTTATAGTTTTAATAAATTCAAATATATAATATGATAATTTATATTTATTAAAAATATTTCTTGCCTAGAATACAAAATACGTTTAAAAATGGTCTTTTATGATTCTATCAAGAATTTATTTAATAGATAAATTTTCCATGGGAAATTTAGAATCTAATAACACTGGTAACAGAGTCAAAGTTTTTATATATGTTTGCTTCAATGAAACTTAGTTTGTTTAAGATTTTTATTACAGAACAACATGAATGTCATTATTACTTAAGTCAAATGTGCACCATACAAATCTGATAGTATAATAATAATATAATAAATGTTCCAAATACCAACCAAAAAAAGTCAAGTTATTCAAAATGCCCAACATTGAGCTTATTACATTTTCGGGATTTTATACAATCAACTTTATTTTAAAAATTTGATTCTTTGAATAATTTATTTTCAGATTAAGGTTCTCATCAACTCTGTATCCAAGACAAGCAGTTCATTCAACATATTCCAGCGCCAGGAACCTACAGACCGAAAATATAATATTTTGGGTTGCAATCAATTTAATTAATTGAAGGTGCTTTATCGGGTTTTTAAAAATATTTTGTTTCGTTTTTTTTATATTTTCAATCAATAGTGAACAAAAACAAATTAGATTAAAGAGTTTTTTTACATACCAGTACATCTTTATTAAAATATTGAAAGAAATCATCAGTCCATTATAACATAGGTCTATCAGAATGATATCTCCATAAATAATTAGATAATACTTCCTTCGTTAAAATCTAAAGTACTAATTATACAGATAATTTTCTAGTTGTATATCCAAATGTTTTTTCAGTTTATATTTTTTATTTTGAAAAATATAATTATCACATTTTAACTAGTTATTTTAACGAACTATTTATAGAGCTGGCCTAAATTTGTGGCATTACTAAATTAGAATTTTGATTCAATGTCTAAATTCCACATAGATAAATTTTATGAACTAAATTTTCTTGGATTTCAGAATACATTTTTATAATAACTTATAGTAGAAAACGATACTTATAACCTAGTTTTAATAATAATAATAATAATAATAATAATAATAATAATAATAATAATAATAATAATAATAATAATAAAAACAATAATAATAATAATAATAAACAATATTAATTTTTCAATCTACCATATCAAGAGTCATTGGAATCGTTTGTAGCGTTGATCCTTTTTTTGAAGATCTCATTAATCTGCCTTTGTCTTCAGGACCACTCCTATAACCCTGATTTGACAATAACAATAAGAAAACCAGTCAAGAAACATATTACATCATTTAAATTATTTCTCGTAGAATAATTGCTTCTTTCCAAGCTCCGATTAGTTGCTCTCAATACCCGATCTACTTCCTATAATAATCACCAATAATATGTAAGAAAAAATCACATATAATTAACTACATGTAATTAAATTTTGCCATGTAAAATTATCAGTTCACTAGAGGAAAAACGAAAATTTATTTATGTAACTCATCTGACAAAAAGGTGTATGTCGCAATGCGCTATAGCAAAATAACGACCAAAGTGTGATAAAAACTCATTATATATATAAATATATATACATATATGCTTTCAAAACATTAAAAATTCGACATTTTCCAACTATTGATGAGCATACTCAAAGTTAAGCCAGTATAATATACGTGGTAAGGATAAGAAGCTCAGACTTCCTTCTGATTTATCAATACCGTGTATTCAGAATCTTAATTTTAAATTTAAAACATGGTTACTAAGGAATTTAACATTTCAAATTTATACAAAACTTAAAATGCTCGGAATTAGATTTTTACACATAATTCCGGAAAGAAACATGATAGGACAATAAAGTTTATGTCAATTTTAAGAAGAGACTTTGGCCTTTAAAATGGAATATGACACTTCAATTATCAAAAAATTGAGTTAAGCCTAATGTCACTCAATGTCCAGGACTTGTGTGCTATACAGAATTGAAAGACAAGTCTGTTTAGATTCTCTCAGAATCCTGAAGTCGAGTATGTCACTGATGAATGAAATATTGAGATTAAAATATTTATTTGTTTTGTGTTGTATCCATAGGCCTTTTTGGATTTGAATTAATTCTTATTGTGATATCTCGATGAAGTTTTATTGCTGTTTATAGTTCTTTCCTTCAGTATATCCATTGGGTATCCTCTGTTTCTTGTTCCTTATGACATTTACTTTCTGAAAGTGTGGAAGTGCTGATCTTTGGTGCATAAATATTTCCTTGTGGTAGGTTGGAGTATCTACTTCTACTTTAATCCTTGGTATACAGACATCTTCAACAAGGAAGGAAAGGAAAAATATTTTAATTAAAATCTTAGGTTGAAAGAGGCGATTCTCATCATAGACAACATCCAACACTAACGAGTAATCATTGAAATCGCTAATCTGAATTGTTGAATGATATAGCACACAAGTCCTGGACATTGAGTGACATTAGGCTTAACTCAATTTTTTGATAATTGAAGTGCCATATTCTTTTAACATTATTTAAAATTTTTAAATCTTGAAATCAAATTTACAATCAAATTTAAGCAAATAAACATTATAGAACATTTAGCAGTAAGAATCAAAATCCAATTATCTGAAAAAATCTTTGAATTATATTTGAATTTTTATTTATTTCAAAAAGAAGGCAGAAAATGAATTTAAAAAAGATCAAAAAGCATTTGAAAATTGAAACAACTAAATTCCAAAAAATTGAAAAGAAATATTTCATTTTTGAAAATTATTTCATTTCATTCAATATATACAATACAGCAAAAGGCTTATAATATCATTAATGTTGCTAACAAGGAATCATTATTTTATGGATTAATATAAAAAATAGAATTTTTTTTGCGTTTATTTAAAAAATAGAATCCAAATTTCAACAATATAAAAAATAGAATTTTAAACCAAACAATTGATATATAAGAAATGAGACGAAATTTATCGGATAAGCTCTGAGTATCTATATATATATATATATATACTAATAATAATAATAGTAAATGCTCTGTAAATGATCTAAATCGTGAAATTCTTGGTCTTCCTCTTGATCTTCTCATTTCAGGTGGTAAAAGTTCATCTTGAACCAAATTTGGATTCTATTTTTTAAATAACCCCTTATTTTATACATTTATTATTATTATTATTATTATTATTATTATTATTATTATTATTATTATTATTATTATTATTATTATTATTATTATTATTATTATTATTATTATTATTATTATTATTATTATTATTATTATTATTATTATTATTATTATTATTATTATTATTATCATCATCATCATACATTCATGATCTCCTAAAATTCAATATATTATATTCACCATTTAATAATAAAATATATTTTCATTATAATAATCTCTTTTTAGTTATATTATTTTACGATTACTAATTTCATAAATTTAACCATAAAATATTATTATTATTATTATTATTATTATTATTATTATTATTATTATTATTATTATTATTATTATTATTATTGTTATTATTATTATCAATACATAAAATAACGACTTACATTAACAGTATTGAGAGTATTTAAGATCCTTGTAATACGGCTGGTATGCTTCCTTTCCATCTCATGTTTGAATGATTTGAATTCATTTTCATCTTGATCAAAAGTCCTGCACATATGAACAAATCAATAATTATCGCTTAAAATTATTAAACCTCGATTTAAATGTGGTCTCGTCTAATTTTGTCATATTATCTTGATGTATCAGAGGATTTTTCTGCTGAAGTTTAGGACTTCCTGAAGCTCCAATTTCAACTTGAGCTTCTAGAAGCAAATATGAAAGGAAATTACTACAAAATTAAATCAAGATAATTACGCTCAGAACTATAAGTGTAAATTTGAATAGAACTTTCATTCCCAATTGCCGTAAAAGCAATCAAATGACATTTAGGATGATAATCAATAGATGAGACGGGGCCAGATAGTCCAAGCTCTTTATAAATGGCAACATGGTCTCCTATCATAAAAATATTGAACAATATTTGCTTGAAATGCTCAAACCTGTTTGTGCATTCCAAACGAACACTTGTGAGCCTGAACTGCAATCTTCACATCCACTAAATAAGAAAGATCCACAAGGACTAAGACAACATCGGAGATTTTTTTCAGAATTCACAATACCATGAAATTTAACGACCATTGCTTTTCTAAGCCAACAAAATATTGTAAGAGTTTCAAAAGATTTCATTAAAATTATTTTTTTAGGAAATTATTTTAATATATACAGTACAATAGCACATCGCTTTATATCACAATACGCTTATTATCACGCCAAGATGTACGTATTTTTTTTCGTATTTTTTTCGCTTAATAGCACATTCGGTTTATATCACATTTATATATCGGCCGGACCCCGTGATATTAAGCGGATTCGACTGTATTTGAAATTAAAAGAATACTATTACATTTTATAACAATGAAAAACTGCTAAGGAAATTCATTTTAAACATGAAATAAAATATTGACAAAGACTGAAAAGAAAAGACTTGTAAATAATAAAAATGTCAGATAATAAAGTTATTTATTAATTTAACAATTAAAATGTCCCCCTATGGGTAATGGTTAATAATTCAACTTCGATAATTTCAAACAATATATTTAGAATACCATTGTTAATTTTAAATTATTTTATTGTTTAATAAATGCATTGATTATTAAATAAATACTCAAATAAACTCGGTAAAGATTTTATTAATCAAAATCGCCATTCGTACATCTTTTTCACTATATATTTCGATAGCATCACTATCATCATCAGGTCACCTACATTCAGTAGGAATGAATTGATAATATATAAACAAATTATAAAATATATAAATTTTAAATTATAAATAAAAATTTTTAATAATCATTCTTTTTTAAAAACAATTTTAAATAATCAATTATATTTAAACTTTTAAAATTATTAAAAATATTATTTTAATTATTTTTTAAAATAATTTAACATAACTATTATTAATATACATCAACATACAAAACCTTAATTAAAAACATTCAACACACAAGTATTCACTGCATTCTGCACATTGATTTTAGGATTAGAAGTTCTTATCAATAATGCTTCACATATCACACGCTCAAAGCAATTATCAAAGTTTTTTGATAAGATTTTAAAATCAGACATTCCTAATTCTCTCATACAGACTTTAGTGTGATCCTTAATATTGGACACTCCCTTCGATCGACAGTGTTCTTGAACTCGAGTACAGAGATGACGGGAAGTCTCTCCAATGTATGTGGCATTACACCCATTACATGTGAATTGATAAACGAGATCCGAAAACAATCCAACCGGCGTTTTGATTATGTTTCATTATATTGAATAAAATACCCTTGCGACATGTTGAGTGTGACCAATACCCTTGCTACCAATACCCATAGGGGGACAAAATATCTTATCGGATAAATTCGGACTATATATAATAATAATATAATAATAATAATTTTTTATGAAATACATTATTATTTATGTTTTTTGTATATTTTAATTGTTAAATTAATAAATATTTTTATTATCTGACACTTTTATTATCTACAACACCAAAAAGAAAAGAAAATAAAGAAAATTGTAAAAAAAAACAGATTAAAGAGGGAAAATATAAATGGTTTCAAAATTATAAAGATGCATATATATGTTATAAATGAGCTGTTATTATAAATTAATATATAATTAAAACATTTTTGTAAATCCAAAATAAAATTCATACATTTTAAGATCAATTAGCCGAATACATCCGTCTCTCGAATGCACAAATAGACGTTTCCCAGTTGGATGCATAATCAAATGGTTAATAATCACTCCCTGAAAATATAAAACTTAATATATGTTTTATATATATAATATAAATTCCAATTAGCTACACTCATGGATCAAAAATTATTACGTGAAGATTGACTATATAGAAACTGCGAAACTTAGTATATTCTTCAATTATTCTTAACATTTTCTTTGCGGGTGCACAACAATGTATTTCTACACTGTATTGAAATTATTAATTTTGTTGAAAGGGAATTTTATATATACTGTAAACCTCAAATATTCTATTCATTCCTCACTACCACCTTTTTAAAAAGATATGAAAATATAAAATAATCCACTCCCTGAAAACAAAAAAATAAAGAAAAAAATATCAAATCAATAAATAGATATGAATTTTAGATTTTATTCAATATTAAATAATCAATAAATTTATTTCGTATCTCAGCTTTTCGATAAAATAAATCAATTTTATTGACAAAATATATTCTGACTATTTCATTTTTTGAAAAAAACGTCTAATAATTGTTGATGGTCTAATTAATACAACACCCTCTAATAAACACATACCTCTTTAGCTAACTTCAAGGTGCTTATTAAAATTTATACTGAAATGAAAAAAAAATAAAATAATTAATTTTACTTTTAAATCAAGTTCATCAATGACACTTTGACTGGTCCATTTTTCTTTAAATATTACTTGACTTTTGAGCTCAAATTCAGGTACATTCCAGCAGTGGATGCTTCCCTTTGCGTCACCACTATACAAGGTTCGGCCGTCCAAAGAAAATAAAGCACAATTAATAAAACCTTTATGACCATCTAATTGATGAATTATCTGTGGATAATAAGTAAAATGACCAATTTATAATATTTTAATTACGTCTTTCTTATTCATCGAAATATCCCAAATGCGAATAATTTTATCATATCCAGCAGTGATTAAAATAGAATTGACAAAAGGATGAAATGCAACTGCATAAACGAAACATGGATGACATAAAGTGCGTTTGTCTCCGAATGAACCACCGACTGAAAAATTTAAATGTTCATCACTATCACTATATCATCATGAAAACGACCAAGAAAAATCGTTTTGGTTTCAGTTTCAACGCTGATCCACATTTTATTTTGTAATAATAAATCAAATCTCATTTTACCAAAAATTCACAGGAAAAATCTGGAGATAATAAACGAGAATTTACTATTTTTGAATTTGATTTATGTCTTGAGACGAAATATCCGAAATATAAACCTGTTAGAAAGATAACTGGGTAAATGAAATAAAAGAAGAGGAAATTGTATAATTCGAATGCCTAATAAAATTAGACAGTTCTTGGAGAAGGATAGCAAGCAATATTCAAAGAGTGCGACCTGTTAATAATTATCTGGGAAGATAAAGTAATCTGACTCTTCTTCAGGTGATTACAAATACAAAATAATATAAGTAAATTGACTGACTTGAGAGACGAATGAAAATTTTCAATTCGAAACATTTAAAATACCAGTAAAATTCTTAATTTTTTGTTTTACCTTTGATCTGTTTTTGATGATGCTTCATTTATTTTCATTTTGACAAAAGATCAAAAATTTATTATCAACTAGTAAATGATCATGATGCATTGTTTTGACAATTTATCGGTAATAAATAGAGTTCAAGAATTAAAATAAGAGCGATCAAATTTATAAATATTATGAATCAAAATGAAATCTATTTTAGTTTCTGCATTCTCAAATTGATTTTCCTATGATAATATTGATAGGGGAATACATGTAACAACCATAAACCCAAAACACACAAAATCTTTTGAAACGTGATGCATTAACCCACATTATATTTATAGTTACAGGTTAAGGGTGAAACAGGAAAGCAGATATTACAGTATGACACAGTGTATAAAGTTAAGATAACAAAACTGTACGTATTTTCCAAGTTCTAACTATATGAATACAAAATTATGAATACAAAATGTGTTATGTTAATTCTATTAAAGACTAACTGAAATGGTTTTCAGAAACCTTTATAGGAAGTACAACACAAATGAGATTAGTATAAGACAGTAAACATAAATAAGTATGAATTATCTCAGTGCCATGCCACACTATTCAAGGTAATAAGGATGGAAACATAATTAAATACAACAAAATGACTGAAGCTACTAAAATTATTTACATCAGTTCTTCGAAGTTAAAAAACTTGGCTTTTCCTTATATAATAAGCTTTTGTAATTATGCATTTGTATATTTTTTTATTTTAATACTAATATTATTGTATAAAGATTGATAGATTTTCGTTATCTGTTATACTTAATAAAATTACAAACCTGGAACTGTATCCTCTTCAATAGTGTTAGTTGTTTGATTGTCTCTATTCTTGTCCTTCTCTGAGGCAATCTTTTTGATTCTCCATACTTTACAAGTTCCATCCGCAGATGCCGAAGCCAATAATTCACTCTTGTAACACCAGGCGAGATTGTGGATGATACGGTTGTGTCCATTAAACGTATTGGTTGGATGATGCGATAACTTCGTTAGCTGAATTATCAAAGGCATAATTGTTTTTAACTAAATATTAAATGATTTATATCCAATTATCCTTCAACTTATAGTTGTTCCTTACAATGTCAGTAGAAGTAGAAATTTTATTAAGTTCTCCAATTGTTACACTCTAGAAAGTAATTGTTTGAGGAAATGGATATTTTTGTTTTGGGATACAAACAATTTGCTAAGTCTTATATTTTTGTTTTACTAATTACTTTTTCACTTGTGGTTGTGGTCAAAAACACAGTTTTGGTCTAATACAAAGTGATTTCTAACACTTACACCGGTTATCAGTAGAGATCTCGATAAGAACCCTGAACATATTTTTATTTCGTTGATCAAGTTTAAAATATTTTGTAATTTAAATTTGTCGGAGTTCAACACTAAAATGTACAACATAAATTTCATTTTTGTTTCAATTAGTGATTGAAATAGCGATAGTACTGAATACCAGTAATTTGCAACTCATAGTTCCAATACAATAATCCATATACATTTTTGTTTTATAGCTTCAATGCTTTTAAGGTTGATGAAATAAAAGAAAGGGTAAAACAAATGTTAGTTGTATATACAGGGTTATTTAATTCATTATTTAAAATCCATAATTGAATTCACAATATATTTATTTAATTCAAAAAACAATACCATTTGTTTGCAATATTCGAACAAATCTCCACAGGCATATTTATTCAACATAGAGTAATGTAAGCATAATGAATTTGCATACAATATAAATACACAACATACATTCATTTAATAATTTATTTAATTACATTTTCAACAAAATAAATTTGTTCAAGATTTTGAGAACGTATTTTTTTTTAAAACCATTCTCAATGCCAAATATTGCTGTACTTCTGCTGTCTAAATAATTAAAATTTTGATGATTTTATATTTTTTGTAATCAAATCCGATATACAGTAACGCTTCGCAATAACGACGTAATTGGAACCGGACGTTCGCCGGTATGTGAATTAAGACTTTTTTGTACCCCATGAGTGCATTCAAACAAAAATCTGTACTAATATATATATATATTAAGTGTGTTATAACACTAACTAAAAAAACAACTTTAGAAAGGTAAATTTACACATTGTATTTAAAAGATTGAATAATCATCTATTATTTTTATGAAATCAAAATTCAAGCCTTAAAATTTATTTTTAAAAAATTCGTACTTGACAGTCATGTCTAAAATGCTTGCATTAACATAAATTTCAGCAAATATTTTATTCACGAAGTTGATTTGCACACCAATTTATATTATAAAAGTTGCTACTCAATCGAACCAGGTGTAGTGCTTATCGTGAAAGGCGATTTAAGGGCGCTGTTATTACGAAGTGTTACTGTAAATCAAAAGTTTTATTATTTACCATTTTAAACCCTGTATACCTAACAATATTTAAACAGTAATACGGTGATGGTTTTGATACGTAATATTTTCTTCAAAAGAGTGTTAGTGACTATCACAGACTCCTGAATTTAAGAAAGAAGAATTCATCTATATTATACTAGCAAAAAGTTAAATATTTACATAATTTTAGTAAAATTTTCAAAAATGAGCATATAAGAAAACATCATATGTCCTTTCGTAACAAAGTTTGGATGTGTTTCTGAGTTTTTACAAAGTATATAAATAAAAAAACATTAATAATATTATAAGTGTAACATTTAACAATAAGTGTGATAAATTTACGTGAAATACTGGAGTTTAGTCAATTGTAATTATTTGCTAGCAGAAATTCATTAATTTCATTATTATTATTATTATTCATTCATTAAATTAATTAATTCACTAATTTCGTTTTTTTGTCAATTTTCTAGATTCTAATTGAATCACTGGTAAATTTATATAAACAGGTAAGTTATTTTAAATTGATCATTTAGAGCAAGAGCTCTTAAAATTGTTCATAAGCGCTTCTCTAAAAATGTGTTTATGTATGAAAAATAGTAATCTTTTTATTTATTTACATTTATTTAATGATTTAATTTATAAATAGAACAATAAAGTTCAACGGTATTAACCCTTATCGGACACTATCTTTGTATACATATATACTGTTGTCACGTCACCGGTGACTTACGATCGTTAAAGGTTAAATAAATAACAAAAGAGTATCTTTATTTTTACCCTAATGAGATGAATGTTGTTGTATTTTGGAGCATAGGTTCTCCAATTGTGGCTAAATCGTTTTCGAATAATGTATTATTTTTGTCCATACTTTTGTAAAATGCACTTAATTGTTTCCCCCAATTTAACAACCCTTTATTTAGAGGAATTAAGATTTGTAGTGTTTCGTTAGTAAATCTGAGAAAAGATCAAAATTGATTAGATGTTAAATTATTCATTAATCGATAGAAAAGCCAAAAATATAATTTGAAAATAGAAAAACAAATTTAAAACATAATTCCAATTTACTCCATTCCGGTTAACGTTTCAGGATTTTTATAAATAAGACATAAGTTATAAGTACATAAACAGATTTCATATTGAGGGTTCCAGATCGAGTCTTAATAGATCGTAATATTAAAAATTTTAATTCTGGTGATATAAACTTAAACTTGGGATGTGTAAAGAAATAAAGAGATTCTAAAGAAAAGATATTTTTCGGAACATTTTCTATAAAAAAGGAAGACTTTCTTGAAATTCGGGAGATAAATTTCGGTTTAATTTTTGTTATATTAAAGTATTTCAACATTGTGTCAAGTTTTTTTACTCACAGGAAGTGTTACTGTTAACTTTCACACTTTTCCTTCACATTATCATATACCTTGCAATTAATTTTATTTGAAATTTCGTGGAGTTAACTGAGCAAGTAGATTCTATATTGGAAAAAGTCAAATTCAATCATGGTGATGTGAAGGACTGCCAAAAGTTTCAAACTCGTGAAATATATTCTCACTTTTATTCTTAAATAAAATCAAAATATTTGGTCAAACTGACTTGTGACAAGAAATGAATTGTTGAACTCTGAAACATATCTAAAAATATTAAAACAAACTATAAGTTAGAAACAATTTATATTGCAAGTAAGCTTTAAAATTGTTCTAATAAAAGTAAAATCTTTTATTCGTTTAACCATTGATCTATTTCAGTGGTTTCCAACCTTTATGGCTTCACACCTCACTTTATTCTATATTTTTTTGTCGAGCCTCTTGACTCTTATCTTTTAAAATATTTAAAATGAAACACGTTTTAAGTACAAAAATACTAAAACAAAAACAAATGAAATCTACAATTATTAAAATAATAAAAGTTTTTGCTATAACATATAAAAGCTTATTAATTTATAATTTAATTTTTTTTATATTCAGATAAATTACCGATATTGCGAAAAAATTAATTCAAGAATTGTTGTTTATTGGCACAAAGTTTATCAAATTTTGGGGTTAATGAGGGAAGTGCTACTCATCCCTTTTTCGACGACTAATTTAGCACGATCTTTAGGGTTGAAATAACTTTAAAATTTGAAAAATTTAATTAATGCAAATTTTACATAAAATATAAATATTAATTTTATATATAATATTTATTTTTGTATGTAAATTAAATTTTTCAAATGTTACAGCGCATCCCGTGCAGAAACCACTGATCTATTTTTCTTTTCAATTTGATTCATCTTCCTTAGTTTCAAACTGCAGATTAATAGAAAATTAATAGAAAAGCAATTTACACAAAAGGATAATTTGAAATGTGAACAAATTCTCAATGAAGAGGTTTTGACATCGCCGCAGATCTAAATGTCATATATCAAGAAAGGTTTCAATTATGAATCAGGATAGAGAGAAAATAAAACTAAAGAATTTGGCGATCATATGATATGTTTTTTTAATTGTTTGTAGTTAGGCATTCAACGGACTTGTCAAATTCTATAGAAATCATCACTCCTTTGATGAAAGCAATGGAAACCATTTTTCAACAAATGTTGAAATGCAATAGTTGAAACATATAAACCTTCATAATGATTTGAATTCAAAGTTGAAATACAAATGCAATTCTTGTCAATTAGATGTTGACACTTAGATTTCGAAATTCTATTTGATGGTCATGTTTAGTCGTTGTGTCAAAAGAAAAGAATAGGAAAAGAAATGTGTGGGCATTATCGAAAATGTCATCCGATGAAATTGCATAATTTTGAAATGACTCAAATTTTAACTTGTCCAGAAAATTCTTCAGGTGTCTCATTAAAAAGTATACCGATTAAATATTTTCTGATTCCCGATAAATTTTATCCATTGCATCTTTCAAATCATTCACCAGCATCGTGAAATCCACAGTCCTTTTTCTTGATATAATTACAAATACGATTTCGGTTCGATTCAATAAAACAATTTTGTGCTCCCTTTGTGTGTAATCTGTATTGTGTGTGTTATTGTTTTGACTTTTATGATTACACCTAAATCCAGAAGTTAAGGTTAAATTATGCGTGCTTTATTATTGACTATTGCATGTGTGTGTGCACGGCTTTCTATCGAATTTTCCTGGAATTTGATGCTTCCTTGTTGTGTCCAATGTTATTTATAATTAATTCTATGTTCCTGGTAGATTGTGAATTGATTTTTAGATTTTACATCAGCGACCGATTTCTGGTCAAAAAGTTTAATTTTCCTTTAATTACTCTTATTCATAAATACAGCCATAATGATGTAAAATGGAATTATTGTAATTGCAATTATTCTTCATTTTCACTAGGATCAATCAACAACATTACTGTTTAAATATTGTTTATAAATACAAAAATTTTAAATAATTTATTCAGTTGAAATATATTATTTTGCAGATTTATTAATTAATACTAGGTTTTTCCCGGGCGCATACGGCACCTTTTTTCAAAATCCCAAGTCCTTCACATGAATCTTATTGCATGCTTTCGAATCAGTGTGTTTGAAAACCAAAAATTGGTATGTGAATGAGTTCAGTAAAAAGAATAAATAATTTTCAGTTCATAAGAATGATTTATTAATTACAAAATTTCTTTATATGTAATATGGCGCTTGAAAATACGATTGTCGTTGAGTAAATGAATATTATAATAAATATTTATATATAATATAATAGAAAATAATTATTATTTATTTATTCATTTAAGTTACTTTTAACAATAAGTAGATAAATTTAATAAAATATAACTGAAAAATAAATTGGGCGTTACATAATCAGTGAGTGAGTGAGTGAGTGAATATATATATATATGAAGTTAAATGAAATATGAAAAGAAACCAAAACAATTCTATCAAAGCTAATTTCGGATACTTATTGAGTTCGTCATGCATATTTAATTTCAATTTATAATTACTTACATCATAGAGTAACACCGGGAAGTTATTCATATTTTCAATCGCACCACAAGCCAGCCATGATCCATTAGGAGAAAAAGCAAGAGTGTTTGCACCGTCAGCTCCAGTGAAAAATTTCATGTGAGGAACATTTGGAATGTGGCACATTTGACTAGGTAATCTCATCCACTGACTCAACGCTGATACGTCCATATGCTTATTCAATGCCAATCCAGGTAAATGCGAATCAACGAGCCCATTTGGTGCGCCTTCCTATTGTTAAATGATTACGATTCTATATATGTATATATAATACAAAATATACAACCTTTTGATTAGGGAACATAGAACGCATTGCGTAATTCGGAAGATATTTCAGGAGAAAGTTTTATGCCGGCTACCGTAACATACAAAGTTGACGGATAGAACTGACGAAATCCTTGTTGCCACCAAAATACCACATTCGAACTATATGGGCCATTTCTAGGCCGCTGGGGACCATTTTCATAAAGTTGTAATCGAACTTTATGGCCTGTATTCAAATCTCCATTAGAACCAATAGGACGCAGGAATGCCCATGCTATGTGATGAAACCCACTAGACTCCTGTTGAACTGGGAATGTTTTATCAATTGAATACGCAGGATTCAAATCTAATATCTAAAATTAAAAAGTTTGACGTATTTCAAATATAATTCATTTTATAATAATAAACAATGAATCGTATCATGCACTAAAATCAAGTGATTGGGGGTTTTAATTAATTGTAATGATAATAATTATTATTATTATTAAAACAAAATGAAATTCTAATAAAAATACAAACCTCAAAGAAGTATATAACAGCTGGATGTTTCATTAAATAATTGGAATTTTCATTAAAAATGATTGATTCCTCCCAAGCGGGTATTGTTACTCGCCGAGATTTGAAGTCAAAAGGTTGTGTCATTACCGGTAAGATTGTAGTAACCTGTTCAATGTCTTCATTACAAGAAGTGACTTTCCGATCTCTGATCAGAATATTAAAAAGTATCTTTTGGTCAAAATATGTACTTATTTTGTTTAATTATAGGTTTCCCTGTCGAAATATCTATAATGTGAACCCTGATCATTGGATGGAGGACGTTTAAATCAGTCTTCAAACGATCTGTTCTATGAATCATAATACTAAGAACACGGCCGTCATCTTCAATAAAAAGTGGATTTGTATCTCTTTCGATTTCCTGAGAATCAGCTTGTGTTTCACGCTTATCTTGTTTTCGACGGCGTCTGCGTGGTTTGACATCAGCATTTATAACTTCTTCATTTTCATTAGGAACCGGATTGCTAATTTCTTCATTCTGTAAAAAATATACACTTAATTATCGTCTCATTAGTCGTGAGAGCTAGGCAACATGAAAAGTTACTAACATAAATCATAGATTTCAACATTTATTTAAATATGTAATAATTAATAAAAGCAAATGAATTAAGATATTTATTGGCAAGATTACAATAAACAGGATTCGTATTATTTTATAATTCTCTGGCTCATTAAAATCTTATTAAAAATACATAACTTAAAACAACCTTAACACACATTAAAAGATTGTACGTTCATGATTACCTATTTAATATTATCCACATGTTTTTACTAGAAGCCAAACGTTTCACATTGAAAACTATGTATAAAATTCTCTGTCGAAATTCCCTGTTCAAATTAATTAAACATGTTAATTGTTCTCAAAATTATGTATTTAAAAATCAACGACCATTTTTGACTGTAGAAAAATGTGAAACTGAAAGTCCTTTACAAAAAATATCGAGAGCTGATTCTTTTTACATCATTTCCATAGATTAATTAGAAATGACGTAAAAAATTGATTTATTATTGTACAATAAGAATTGTAGATTAAATGACTTAAGAGATGCTACCAAAGATTTTTCGCTGTTAGAAGTGATTTAAAGTTTTATTTATATACATTTTTTTGTTAAATTTTTGTTTAAATAAATTAATGTTTGAAATTTTTTAATTAAATTCTTTTAATTCTCACTAAAATCCTTTTTGAATAGAATTTGCAGAAAGGACTTATTTTTATTTGGCAATTCATTCGAAAACCAAACCCCATTAATACTGTTACTTCTGCTACGATATAAAGCGATTCTAATATGAAGCAAGATGATTTCCTATTTGCTTCTAATTATCTCATCAAACCATGATAATAATAAATCAGTAGAATCCTTAAACTTTTGAACTGGTGTCTATTCAATTTTCTTTGTAAATATTTCAATTTATACTATAAATAAATATTTTGTTTTAATGTATAAATATAAATAAAAATAAAAGGAAGGATACAAATCATTATATGAAAATGCATTTTTCATAAATAAATATTTCTTAATGAAGACTGTTTTGAGTTTAATGCAAAAAGACATACATAATAAGAGTGAAAATATCCAAATTTATATATTATTGTGTTAAGATGAACAAATTAAAATAAAACCAAATAGAACAGAAATATTACATTTGTTTCAGTTTCTTCAGGATTTTGTTTTCTTCGTCTTCGACGAGGTTTATCTTCTTCTTTGAGTCTATTTAAAAATAAAATAATTAAAATATAATTATGAAAAAACATTAAAATTTAATTAAACTTGTTAATAAAGGGTTACATAAAATGGAAAATTTGTGAATAGTTAAATGGATAAAATAGATTTAAATATAGAAATAGAAATAAATAATTCATTTGGAATTAAAAACTAAAGTCAAGAAAGAACTCGAAGAATCCAAATTATAATATTAAACTACAATTGTAGGAAAAGAGATAATTGAGTAGCAATTATAATTACAAATTATGATACTACTACTAACTAGAGTACGGTAGCGTTGAGTCCAGCTGAAATTGTTTATGGTAAAAAAAATAATCTAGAGAATGGACACTGGCCTAGAACAATAATGTGAATTCAAATGAATATATACATAGAAATACAAAAATACAATTCGAATCATCTTAAATAGTCAAGTACACACTTCAACCGAAATCGTAAGAATTACCTAAGTAAATTAACTACTTCATTCAAGAAGTTCGAAGAATCAGTTATCAATTTCCACAAAAAATTGATTTAAAGTAATGTTGCTACATAATAGCAGGAAGTTGGAATTCTGTATATGTGTACAACATTGAAAAAATTCATGGAATAACATTTTTAAAATACCGTTAATAAGTTCTAGGAATAATAATGCGATAGGAATTATCGTGGATTCCAAATTTTAAATGATGAGGAACTAATTGAGGCAGTATCTGACTTAGCCATAGAACAAGACCAAGAAGATATGAAATTAATTATCGATAGGCAGAATATTGCTAATGCACATTCTAAAGTGTTCCAATAGTTTGAAGTGGTTTGAGAAACAGGAAGAATATGTATCAATACAACTTATATTTCTTAAAAATATACGTGATTTGGATTCGGAAAGGATAGATATCTTTACATAAAAATCAATACTTGAATTTCTCTTAAAACCATAATTATTCGTATACATGCTCCTGTATGTATTTAAATGTATTATGTGAATCCTATAGACAATATTTCAATACAAAATATTCATACAACATATGTACATAAATTTATATTTGGAATTAAACTTTTTCCTCTTGTTTCAATTCTCCGAATTTTTCATTATTAAAATCAGCTTAATCCTCGTTAAGTCCATATAATCTAGGTCTAATTGTTTATATACTAAATTTATAATATTATATATCAAGCAGCATGTGCATGATTGCAGTATGTTGACATTGCTCAGAATATGAAAATACATTATTGAATTCTTCAATCTTTAATTGAATTTTGTTTTAATAATAAATTTTAGGAAAATCTTTGAATATTCCAAAATTACTATTATGAATAATTTTAAATAATTAGCCATGACTAACAGATGAACAAAAGTAGAAAACCAAGCTGATTTTTTCAAATTACCAGAATCCAAAGTGCAATGATTGCCAAAATAAAAAGAAACAAATCAAAAATTAAAGACAGTTTATAGAATAATAACAATGAATAAAAAGCATTAAGTTCGATAATATTGGAGATTTTAAACACTATACCACTGAATTTTTGATCATTTCATCTTTAGAAGAAAAATACGAGTGGTTCAAAATAAATTTGTTCCATCGACTGAGGAAGTTTCAGATCAGAATTTCAGATATCCTGATCCTAATGGAAAATTAATAGAATATACATCGTTTGATGCTGGTACGATCACTAATATTTATTAAAATAAGATAAATTTTCACTTGTTTGTTAGTTAGGTAGTTAGGATCAAATTTTATAACGTGATTTTCATTTACTTTCACATAGCTTACTGATGTGAAACTTTAAATACATCTTTCCTATGATCATACACTAATTCAATTTTATTTCGCAGTAAAAATATAATTATAAAATATATCATATATGTTTTATTTTACTTTCATAGAGATTAATAAATTTATTTAAGGATAATTTAGATTACAGACTTTAATCGACTAAAAAATAATAAAATAATTTAGTTCTAAAAAGTAGAACCAAAGCAGGATAAAAGTGTGGCGCTTAACTATTAAATATTACAGCGATGTCGAAACAAATGGTTCAAAATATTTATATAAAGTAGAAACTCAGTCAGTACTTTGGTTAATTTTATTTTGATATATTATTATTATTTCCTGAAATAATTGAGATTAAAGTTGATTAAATTTAATCCAGTAATTGCTTCAATGATATAATTATTTATAACGGATGAATTAATTGTAAAAATTTCTTAACCTGACAATGGAATTTTCTTTGAGATTTCTTCTCCAACTAAATCTGGCTCAAAAGAAGGATTATCTTTACCATCAAGTTTATCCTGAATTACATGTTTTTCGTTAATCAAAAAATAAATTAAATTATTACCTTTCTACGCCGTCTTCTCTTTTCCATTTTATCAGGTACTTCTTGTTCATATAAATTATTTTTTATGTCATTATTACTTTCTGATTTCTCAATTGACTGTCTTATATTTTCTAACTAAATTAATATTTCGGCCATTATTTTTATGAAACATTAAAAATATAAAATTTAAAGTTGCTACACTTACGACTTTTGCGTCATTTAATTCTATATCATCTCCTTTCGGCCTGAAAAATTATTAATTACTATTTTTTTAGATATTTAGAACTAGTACTCTAAAATATTTGCTTCTTTAGATTTTCGTGAAGCTCCTAATATTAAAATTAATAAAATTCAAAGAACTAAGTTATTCACTTCGAGCTCGTGGTACTGGATTTTGTAATACTAAGTATTATGTGTTAAATATATATAAATTAATAAAAGAAAATATTACCAACAGACATAGTATATATTAGAAACCAATTTAAATAATTTAATATATTGTTGCGTACATTTTAATTATTAAAACAACTACTTTTTTATTAAGTAAAGTAGACATAAATTTTATTTAAAATATGTTTTAACAAACTAATAAGTCATTTTTGAAAACTGTTTATATTAATAAGAACAATTTTTAAAATATTTCAGTCAGGATTAAATTACGAATTTCAATCAAATTAAGAAACAAAAATACATTAACTTATTAAATTTAGTTCATTAAATAGAATTATTTTTAGTTAGATTATAATCATTATACCACATAAAAATATAAATTTATGTTTTCAGCTTGTAATCAATTTCAAGATCTTTATAGGAACAGCAAAAGATTCATCTGATACTATTACAATATCATAAATATCCATATATTTGTCTTTAAGATTTGTCACCTAGAATATAAAAATAAATGACAATCTATTTAATAAAAAACAACATTGCTATTTAAGAAACCAATTTTTAAAATATTGGCATTATCGGAAAGACCATCCGACATTTGTGGGTCCCCGGTAGAGTCACCCATCAAAATTACATTTTTGCGTTTTGTACAAATATTGCCATAAAATTCACTGTCTTGAATAGATCTGGCGGATTTGTTAAACGAATGGATTACATCATCTTGAAAACTAATCAGTATACCCTAAGCGACAAATAAGCTACCATATAAACAAATAAAATTAATTCATGAAATACGTCATTATTGAAATTCATAAAATTTGACACTATTCGAACATTATCAAAAAGCAATTGCTTGTGCTTTAATATTTCAGAAATTACATTGCCAACACCAGCAGAAAAAATTAAGATAGGGATTTGATGCTGATTTAACGTCTTCATGAATTCAAGACAACCAGATCTAAACGTCGTAAATAATTATTAAAATTTTTAATATAAGAAATGTTTAATAACAAATTGTGAAAAATAATATAAATAAAATATAGTAACAGATATTTCCAGAGAAATTAGATGATGAGGTAAAAACGTATATGAAAACAAAACTAGAAGATGAAAACGAACCAAGAGAATTAAGAGACATTTTAATCGACAGAATGTTCAAAAGATCAAACTCAATAGGAAATACATATATTTTGTGAATATTAAAACACCATCATATGTCAATCAAAGGCGTTTATGAAGTCGATTGATAACATTTGAGGGTATTTAGTGTTAAAGATGAAGTCAAATGCATATCCGACGGAGTCAGACTTTTAGAAAACCACGTAGTTAGAGAATTTTGACGAAGAAGAAAGCGAAAAAATGAGAAATATATCTTTAGAATTCTTGCAGAAGCTTTAGCAAATGCAAGTCTGTAGTATCGTTTTAATACAATAATCATATTTTGAGGAAAGTACCGACAAGTTACAACTGCAGAATTTTCAATAAATTTTATTGTCGCTATATTTTCATTCAAAATGCAAATATTCTGACGGCTCTACGCAAGGAATACGAGTATATAAATATTATTATTTGTTCCTATTACTATCATCGATATTACTATTGGGCCAGAAGGTCAAGAATTAATAAATAAATTAAATTAGTAATTAGAATTAAATTCCAATTTGATGTCAGAGCAAGCCACACAGCATAAAAATCGCAAGACGTTTACTTAAAATCAAATAAAATATCAAGTAAACAAATAATTAAAAAAAAACAAAACCTTTATTAAAAAACACGAATAATAAAACTAAAAACCAAAAGTCGCAGATTGAGACATATTTCAAAAAAAAGAAAAATATAAAACAAAAAATTTAAAAACAATAAAAATCATTAAACATTAAATAAATTGATTAGAAAAATAAAGGGAAATTTCCTGTTGTTAATTTGAAGTAAAATAATTATATTCCGACCATCAGTCAATGAGATTACACCTTTACCTGATTGGTCGGAAATAAGTATATATAGGCTGCTCTGACAGTCATTTTTGAACTTCTGCAAATTTTTAACTTTTAACACTATTAATGAAACTTTTTGAATTAGATATATTTGATTGTTATATTTTCAAATCTTTACGATCACTGATTTTATGTAACGGTTCTATATTAATATATTTTTCATAATAATGTTAGTTCTCATTTATTATAATTTATTGATTAAAATTTTTTGACAATCCAAAAAAACTAAATGTTCCGAGAAACCAAATGGAAAGCTGAAAGCAAATATCCTTGGAGATTGAAGAACATTTCAGTGTGGTCATTTAGCCCATCGGTAGACGAACCAAATATGCAGGCGAGCAATTTGGCCCATGTTATACCGTAGCCCGACAGGTGGTGTCCCCGTAGTGCACAGAATGGTTCGACAATTATCACTGTTCGGAATCCGGGGAAAGGTGGGGAGAAAAGAGGATGGATTTGTTGACCTGAGGCCAGAGCAGTGAAATTGGAGAACCCATTTGAGCAGAAAATTGAGGTGACCAATGAGTCTGAGAACATTCTGTGAGAAACCATTCATAATTATCGAGTCAGAAGTCACGCGTTGCGGAATGAGAAGCAAATATTCAAAAAAGGTAGCAGTGGGCCAATTTCGAGCGTCAGAACAAATATCCGAACCTGAATTCGATCTAAGCGACCTCAACTTCGCTTGAACAAGTATGGTGACGGCCTGCTCAACTTAAACGAATTGCTGTCTAATCTACATAGTCAGTCCAATTACCGGTTACCTTGGTAGCCATACTCGCATAAACATTTTTGGGACTTGATCATTGTAGTAACTTTTGTAATTGATTATGGATGATTAAATTGAATGTTGTGTCTATATTTGCACCTTTAAATTTATCCTAATTTATTTAGTTTATTAATGATTATGATGTCCAAGTATTGCTGTGAGGGGTCTGGTGTTTTGATCTAGTTATGATATACATCGAGTTATAAGCTTCTTAATTAGTTCTTAGAGAATAGTTTTACGAATGACGTAAGCCTTCTATCGGCCGTCCAAGACTTCAGTTGAGTGTCAAGTAGGTAGTAGTCTTGGAAACAAAGTACAGTACCAACATGCTCTATTACTATGGATACACAGGGAATTATTTTTCAGTAGTCATTTAGTCGTATGTCAACAAATTACCTCATTCCTCTAGACATTTCTATGATCTGGTTCTCAGTACGATCCAACAAATGGATAAATCTTAGTTACTCCTCTTAATAATAGAACAAAATATCATTGGAAATAAGACAAAATGAAAAAAAGAATATCAATATTCTTTAAAGCAGTATGATCGATTTTATGTTATAACCAATTGTGCAATTAATGAAATCAATAATCAAAATTTTGTATTTTATAAAGAATTTAATAAAAATTAACAAAATCCTATTGTTTAACCGTCTGAGTGCCAAGGACCGTTTTATATTGATCAAAAGAGAGCGATCGCACCAAATTGGCACATAGACCGTCAATGAAAAAAAGAATATCAACATTCTTTAAAGCAGTATGATCGATTTTATGTTATAACCAATTGTGCAATTAATGAAATCAATAATCAAAATTTTGTATTTTAAAAGAATTTAATAAAAATTAACAAAATCCTATTGTTTAACCGTCTGAGTGCCAAGGACCGTTTTATATTGATCAAAAGAGAGCGATCGCACCAAATTGGCACATAGACCGTCAATGAAAAAAGAATATCAACATTCTTTAAAGCAGTATGATCGATTTTATGTTATAACCAATTGTGCAATTAATGAAATCAATAATCAAAATTTTGTATTTTAAAAGAATTTAATAAAAATTAACAAAATCCTATTGGTTAACCGTCTGAGTGCCAAGGACCGTTTTATATTGATCAAAAGAGAGCGATCGCACCAAATTGGCACATAGACCGTCAATGAAAAAAAGAATATCAACATTCTTTAAAGCAGTATGATCGATTTTATGTTATAACCAATTGTGCAATTAATGAAATCAATAATCAAAATTTTGTATTTTAAAAGAATTTAATAAAAATTAACAAAATCCTATTGGTTAACCGTCTGAGTGCCAAGGACCGTTTTATATTGATCAAAAGAGAGCGATTGCACCAATTGGCACATAGACCGTCAATGGTTTTTATAAACTTAGTAATAAATAAATAATTTATAATATAAATTAAAGTTTGCATAAACTGAAATTGATGTAATAAATATTAATATTAAATTTAAATGGTAAAAGTAAATAAAAAAATTGAATATAATTGGGGTACTTATTCTATTTAGACCCCCCCCGCTATATATTCCATTGCGAAATGAATTCAAGCGCAACAATTGGAAGCGTTGATTGTGAGAGTTTCACGAGGGATATTTGTTTAAATTATTTCTTATTTAATCCAATACAAATCGGTGTACCGGATTTATTGTAGAAATTGATGAAACTTTACCAGTCTGAAGAAAAAGATATCGCACTGCAAGAAGTCTTTTGAAATCTTATTTACCTGAATTTTTGTAGCGATATAATGCCTCCATATGTTCAATAAATAGTGTTACATTTTTTTCGTTTATTAGATATACTAGTAGTTTATTCGACAAGATAATTTGACCCCTTATGGATACTGTTACCAAGGGTACTGGTCGCCAGGTAATGGTCTTGTTCCTATACGTTTATTATATATTTTTGAATAAATGTTAATTGTGTTTATGTTTATATAATTTGTTTTTTCGAAATTTTTTTTGGATACTGTTACCAAGGGTACTGGTCGCCAGGTAATGGTCTTGTTCCTATACGTTTATTATATATTTTTGAATAAATATTAATTGTGTGGGGGAGGGTTAACTGAATAAGTGTCATAATTGGGGTACATAAATAAACCTTAGTTCTATTTCACAACTCTTTACAGTGCTTTCCAACACGTCTCTATGTAATCCGGAATCCACCATTAAATTGTGTGCTTTAGTCCACCTAAAATTTCATAATAACAAAAATCATTGAAATATTAACGAACCATTCGACCATAAATGGAATTTTTTCCTCATCTGTAATTGTGGGGTCGATTTCAATGCCGTAATATTTTTCACGTAGATTGTTGAACTAAATTTTTATGTAGCACATAAAAACAAGATCTTTAAACAATTCTATCAACCTGATACCGGAGTTTTTCGGAAAGTTCAGGATCCATTTCAAACACGCCTATAATTGCACAGGATAGTAAATTATATGAGCAAACAAATATTTATTCACCATGGCATGTTAAATTTGGACGCCCATTATGCATATAACAAGATATCGTTCTATCAAAATCACTAATGACCTAAATAAATGCCAGTTTTTAATTCCAAGAATTAGAAATAATCTAATAACCATAAACAAATATCACATATAAACTATAAACCGTATCCTATTTATTATTATTGGTTAAATGGGTAAACCAATTTAAATTTTGGAGATGTAATTGTCATGTAAATTCAGTTAATATATTATCTTATAATTGACGTGCCGGATTCCAAACTATAACTTCTTAAAAGTTCTTTTACTGTTGAATTAAAAGTACTTTTTTAAAATTATAAATGACATGCTTCAATAATCATTGAATTATTTACATTTGATTAATATCCAATGACCAATTCAATAGATATATGGGTAATATGAAATTGACTTTTAAAAGAGTACTTTTAGATGATATTAATCAAGACTTGTTAATTTAACAATGTAAATATTTAGAACCAATTTTTCAATTATTCTTTATGTGCAAGATTCGCAAATTTCGAGTTTCTGCAATGAAAAAAGTGATATTACTGGTAAATATTCTCAAATTTAAATTCCATAAGTCTTTTTTCTAAATACTCTTCAGTTTCCTATATTGATTCAAATTCAAACTGATGTTATTTTTCGCCAATTTTAGTAACCACTCGTACAATCAATTTTAACTGATTAAAACACAAAATATATAATTTTTAATTGAAAACATTATAAAGACAAAATAATTAGTTTTATCTTTTTCCGAACAAAATCCTATTTTAACAAACTCGATGAAAAAGAAATATTAGCACAATAAGCAGCTTGAAAAACATTATTTGTTTATTTAGATATATCTAATTTCAATCAAAATCTGTTTCACGATTGATTTTTGTCGAAAGAAGTAATTTTTGATCAACAGCGACAATATTAAAAACCTTACTAATAGAAATAGCTAGGTTTTCGTATGTTACAGTAAAAATATTAATTCAATATTAAAATCTTACATTTTCTTCCCTTATTATAGACTATTTGCCATTGGTTTTTCTTGATCTTATAAAAAAATTACAAAAATATATTAATACTTACCAAAATTACCATTGAATGCAATAAAGTGTAAGAAAAAGTCCATATACAAATCGAAGTATAAATTTGTGATTAACTGATAAATAAATTTAAATTTACTAAATAAAGTTTGAAATTTCCTTTATTTTGAAAAAAATAAAAATTATGAATAATGGAAATTTAATATTTCATATTTAAAATTCATATTAAAATTCATATTTAGGATTAAAGTACACTAACCACAAAAATATTATATTATCTGAGAAATAACAAATAACCTGTAAATATTTAGTTCCATCTTTGATCATTTCCAAAATCTTTTCGTTACATTTATCAGAATCTTTAATTAAAATATTGGCTTTTGAAGTTTGATCCTAAAAGTGCTTATTATTTAATTACTTATCAACATTCTCTTACATCAATTTTCAATTCATTTAATAACATTGCAACTTTTTCTATCAATTCTCTTTCTTTCTTTTTATTAAATGGCTTATTTCGAGAAAAAGGTACTTTTTTAAAAGTCAAGAACATTATAAATAAAGAAGACGATATAATAATTATTCGAGACCATATCGTTAGCTTAGGCACAGAAAAATTAATATAAAGATTATGCAACATAAATTGAATAGAAATTTTTTCCTAAAGACAATTTATTGAAGTTATAATTAGCAATTAGAAATTTATTAATTAAATTAAAGTATTACTCAATTACTAAATAAAAATTCATATTCATCAAAAATTGTTATTAATTGAAACACAAGTTCACTTAAACTATTAATTAAAAATCTTTTAAAAACACTTCTTATTTAGAAGAAGTTAAATAATTTAAAAATTTATTAAATTTTTTAATAAATAGTTAAAATTCCTGTGTAAAAATTGAGAAATTTTTAACAATTATGTATTTCGAGCGGTAATAACAGGATTTGAACATAATTGCTGGCGTTTCATGTTATTAATTTATTGCATTACTATGACATTATCAAATTTTATTTTATAAAAATTGTAGTTTAATAGGAAATGCAAAATATTAAAGTATTATTAAAAGTTTTCTGCTGGTGTAGTAAATTGATAAATTAATCTAAAGTTTGAAGTATTAAGTGAAAAATTAAATATTAAAATTGTTTTTTTATATCAATCAACTAGGTCTGGATAACTTTAATAGCCAAATAATTTTAAATTAATTTAAAGTAATTCTAGCTAAGAAATGAGTGAGGTAGAAGATGGTTCCACAACAAAGAGAAGGAAGTGCAATTACAATGCAGATTGGTAAAAAAACATACTTGGGTCAGCGGTACGGTTGCCAGGTATCCGGTTTTGAACAAGACAGTCCGTTAATTCAACTATTTGTCGGGTGGGAAAAAATTAGAAATAGCATAGTCTAAGGTTTATTTTAAAATTTTGTCCGTTATTCATTAAGGTTTCACATGGCAACCCTAAGCATGTATGATATTAATTTTTAAAAAATGTAGAGAATTTAAGTTTTATGAATCATTGTGTGAAACATTTAGTGTGAAATTCTAAATTGTACCTTCCCGAGACAAGAATTTTGCTAATTATTATAGTTAAATCCATCTTTAGATCCATCTTTAAATTTTGCAGCAAAATTCTTGAAACTAACAATATATATTTAATCAAAGAATTTATAAATAACAAGTTTTAATTAATTCACAAAAACCGCCAATTCCAAATTATTTAAACAACAAGATATCTAACTATTATGTTAGGACGCCAAATTTTGATCATACCTGGGTTTTCATCATAGCTGTGATAACCTATGTGTGGCAACGGCTATGATTGATCCAGGATGTTGAAATGATGTGGCATGAATAGACCTTTCAGATCTATACACCCCAACACAAGGTAGCACTAGACCTGAAATCGTCTCATATTTAAACAGTCTGAAAAGATCATAGAAAAACCATAAAAAGAATGAAAAGTAAAGATCTATTAACATGTAAATTAGTACATAAAAATTATTATAAAAATGACATATAAATAAAAAATAAAATTATCATCCAACAGGCATAAATTCTGAAGATCTGAAAAACTGAGCATAAATTTAATAAGTTGAAAAATTCTAACCAGTTGAAATAATGAAATTTTGGTTGGCATTTATACCAATTTGTGATGTTTACCCACTTATTCTTTGCCACTGAAATCATCGTGTGTGTAATAATTTAAGTCAAATGAAAAATTTGTTTTTTGGAAATTGTTTGGTTTATGTTAAAACAATTTAAACACTGAATTTATTTAATAATTTTATTTTCTTTTTATTTCGTTATTTCTTGCGCGATTTCCATCGGAATTTTTTTGATAATTATTATTTAATTATTTTTTATGTTTTCTTGTTCTTTTAATTAAATTCTGCACTTTTTGTCATAGCTCCTTCGTATGTAAATACGACCAATAATCATTCTTAAGGTTTTCTTTTATTAATTATATCTTTTTTATTATTCTCTACTTATCGAGTTGACAGATGTTTCGAAAGTGTGATTTTTCCCTTAACTATGTTGGCCATTGCAACTTTTTGTGTTTGGCAATTGGTAAAAATTAAAACAAAACAAAGCTAAACAAATTGCTTAGTTAATTTGAATTCCAACAAAAGTCGCATACATTTTTTTTTGAAAAAGTGAGGTTCTTATTGTTTACAAGTATGTTTGCGTGCACTATCCATTCTGGACAAAGTCGGAAATTTAACAACGTTGTCACCGAAAGAAATGATAAAATTCAAGTTTTATTGTTCAAAATTGACTCAGGGAGAAGATACACATGCGTCCCTAATTAAAGAGGTGATATTAACAGGTAGATATAGTGTTGGGTAATAACTATAAAAATAATCAGTTGTTTACTTGAAATAACAAAACAGCGCGAAATAACTAGAAAAAGACAAGGAAAAAATAAAGTAGAATATAATAAAATGGAGAGAGAAAATAATATGAAAATATATAATAAAAAATTAAAAAGCACGAAAGAAAATATTCATCGAATTAAAAATATAAGAAAACGAAAATACAGAAGCATCAATTAAAACAAAAATCATCGATTGTAAAATTGCAAATGTACAAAGAAGGTAAATATAATCTAAATGACACACGTAAAATATCAAATTTAAAATGGAAAGGTAAAAGCAAACACTGCGACCACATAAATGATCAAAACGAGAATTTTAGAGGAAAATTAGGGTTAAAAAATTCCGAAAAATCATCAAATGATGTTGTGAAAAGAATCATAGAAGGAGAGCAATTAGTCAAAAGAACAGACCAATGGAGATAAGAGAATATAAGTTGAAAATAAGAAATTATATTTGAAATAACAGTTGTTTAAATTTAGACATAATAATTTCCAAAAACTTTAGCAAGAAAGTGTAGGAGCTAAATCAGCAACTCTTACACCAATTGAATCAATAACTGATCGAGTGCTCATGATAAAAAAATGAGCACCCGTAGATAAACCATCAAAGAACTTGGTAGAGTCCAGCGCAGAGCGGACACCTACCCGAGTTTAAGTGGGTATATATGCCCATTACAATATCACAAAAAATTCTCAAAAAAAATTTTAAAAATACTTTTGAAAAGCGCGGAAAACTCTACCCAAAACTTGGAAAAACTAAAGAACTATCGCGTAAACTCTCAATTCAAAAGTTGATAAAAACAACGAAAACCAAGACGAAAATACAAACGGAAAAATCAAAAGAAAAGGATAGAGAAAATAATGAAAAAATCACAAGCAAAGAAGTAGGTACAAATGCGCTGCATGACTCATCGTTAAACAAAGACATATGACTCATCGATGACTCACAACAAAGAACATGACTCATACCCCGCCCGGCGAGTCACAAATGACGTCACCGATGACTCATCATATACATGACTCATCCAAACGACTCATCACGCATGACTCATTAAGAGTGACTCTGAGTTTAGATAAGTTTAGTACAGTTTGGCCGATGTAACTAGGCCTATCTAAACAGACTGATTCTTTCATTAAAAGAACAGAAATAAGATTGTGATCTATTTTTGTAGTGCTTCGGAAATATGGACTACTACAATATGTGATAAGTTTTGTCGAAGAATTACATAATCTTAAATAAATTCTTTTCTTTAAATTTCAACAGTTTTTCCATAAAGACTTTTGTTTAGTAATTTAAAATAGTTTTTATCAAGCTTAGTGGTGGAAGATGCTCTCAAAGCGGTATTAGTGTCAACAATATTTTTAACTATTATAAATGTTATTTTTCTTTTTATATTACCAATTCTAACATCAATATATATTTTTCCGATTGTCTCTAATTTACTATCATTTGCACATCTTAACATCTCATATGTTTTTATGATTTTCACATTCACTAATTTGTCCACAACTGCTTCTGCCATTACATTTACTCTTGCTCCTGTATCTAGTAAGCATTCCATTCTATAGCCCTGAATTTCAAGATTTGTACTCGGTCTACCTTGCATTTTGTCATAACTCAATTTTGGTCGTTTCCATTCATCTTTAGTGAAAATATTTTGCTCCTCTGATATTTCATTAATCCACCCAATTTCCTTTCTCTCTAGTTTATCTTCTGCCTTTTTAATAAATTTATAAACTTTTTCATTTACTATTTTATTATTATATTCTGCTTCTTTAATTTCATTATACTCTTCTTGATTCTTAGGATTATTATTATTATTTATTAAAGATCGATCAGCATTAAAATAACTATAACATTTAAAATTATTTAAAGAAAACCTTTTAAAATTACAAATTTTATTACATAAAGGTTCTACATTATTATATATATAAGGATTATTTACATTATTAAAATTATTATGACCAATATTTACATCAATATCAAAATTACCTAGTATATTGCTCCGATCATTGCCTCCCGTGTCGAAGCAAGTACTTTTGGGTGCTGAATATCTTCATATTTGTCTTCTGCATCATCGGAATACTCAAGTGGCATCGTCTCATCATTAGCTTCAATTGCTGCAATTGTTCTTCCTGGATTGTTGATCTTTTGTTGATAGCTTGTGGTTCGATGGGCATAATAATTATTGTTTCTCATGTTTGAATTAGTTTGAAACTTCCTCCTTTCCAAATTTGTATAGCAGTCAATCTCCCTGTGTCCACTTAAGTGACATCTCTGGCATTGAATCGTTGAACATTCTCGCCGTACGTGGCCTTCAACTCCGCATGCAAAACACGTCATTTTCTTTTTCATTTGGCATTCTCGACTAACATGACCAGTTTTCTTGCATGTCCAGCATTCCAATTGTCGGTTACTGATGTTTCGCTGCTTGAAATTATTATTTCCGTTTACCATTCCTCTTTGAGCAACATCTCTGTAGCTTCTGTAGTTTTGAACAACCGGTGAAGTTTTCACAACATTAATATGGCCCATAATTTTGTTTACCTTTTCTAATTTCTTTATTGTTGCTTTTATTTCTTCTGATGTTTTCAAATCTTTCATCTCGATCTCTTTTTTAACTTCTCGATCTCCTACACAGTTTGTAAGCAGGCATTTTTCTATTTCTTCTTCATCCCATTTGTGCGCTATTAATTTCTTTGTCATGTTTTTAATTTTCTCTATAAAAGTTTCAGCTGAATCTGATCCTTGTTCATAACTCAAAGCTTCTTTTAGATCATCCATTAATGATGTCGGTTTCGAAAATGCACATCGAAGTTTCTCTTCCATAGTTTTTCTTTCAGCTGCTTCATAATCTTCCATTAGCGATCTGTCAAGTAATGTTGTAGTTAATATTACTTGCATCCTAATTGTTGTTTTTGTCGCGCCAAAAAACATTTGACAATCCTTGATAAAATTTTCTAAATCATCGCCTTTGTGAAATTTCTCAGGTAATAGTCTGCTTATCAATAAATCCGTGGCCGTGGTCGCCATGTTAGACGCAATTAAATTCAAGTCTTCTTCAAGCATTTATTTTTATAACAACTTCAAAATTGTGCCGTTTACAAGTATATTTAAACACCGAGGCGTGATAATTATTAATATTAATGTAATTACTGGTCATACATTTAATTGATTTAATTTAATATAATTTAATATAATTTAATATAATATGATATAATTTAATATAGAATTTAAATATAAATATTTAACAGAAATAATTATTTCTACTAACTGATCTCACTTCTACATTTAACCATAATAATTTTATATAGAGATTTACTAACTCCTTACAATTTCCAAACAAATTTTCAGCGTTGAATAAAATATTTCAAAAAACCATTTATTAAAATTTCGATATTTAAAATATATTTATTTTAAAATGATCCGGTTGAAAAGCTTGTTTAATTTAAAAATTTAAAAATTTCAGTTTAAAAATTATTTTCAAAGTTATTTTAAAAAGTAAATTATTTATCATTTAAAATTATCTTAATAATTTTTTGAAATATTTAACTCTCAACTGAAAACACCTCACACATATAATGGGCCTCACCTTTTGCTGATACCTACCCGCTAAATTGCAGTACTAACGTCGTTTACTAAACGGGTTTCACATAGTAAAATTACATTGTATTTTGGGTTACTCTGGAAGCATCACAAAGGGGGATGATTTTGTTTACCTGTAACTCACCACATAATCGTCAGTAAAAAATCGTTTTTATCCGCCAATGTCAAACATGATGCGCATATTAATTGTTTCCATTTGCAAATTGATGATATGATGATATCTGATGAGCGTTGAAAAATCTTACCTTTTGGTTTTGTTGCCGAACCTTCAATAAAATCCATATATTGATCTACCAATGAAGGTATGAAATACAGGAGAGGTAATGACAATATACTGAGTCGGAAGGATACTTCGAAAAATAATATGATACTAATGGAGATTCTTAAATCTTCATTTTCAGCAACAGACAGAAGCTTTTAAATGTAAATTGTCCACCCAAATTTTTTAAGAACCCTATAGTTCTTAACTACTGTCTTAAAAACCTACTTTGTCAGAATATGTATTGAACCTTTTATTTCCTGCTTGTTTTATAAATATAATGGTAAACATTATGAGGTATTATATTTCATTTCATTACTACTAGTTAACATAATATTTTTTTTATGAAAAATAATTTTTTGTTTGTTTCCTTAAAAATTAACAAGAAGTTAAATTCATAAAATTCGATTTAATTAAAAACGAGTAATTTATAAATTACAAGTATTGGGTAAAATTGAACAAATCGAAGCCACAGACTCTTCCGGTATATTCACAGTTCACCGCCGATCTTGATGCACCGAATTTTTGGTTATACATCCTTATGTAATACTCAACGACTACTTATGCGTTTTCTTTTTGTTTATGTGTCTTTTGTATTATGATTTTTCGTTCATTTTTGAAAGGGATATATGCATTTAAACCTAGAAAGTAAAGTAGTTGAGGAATGCATCCTTGAATGATGGTATATTTGGTTTGTTACTTCACTTAAGTCACTCGACATAAATTTGATGTAGGCACATAATTCAGTTGGCAATTAGGTGAGTTGAATAAAGCCTATTCGTTTTACTATCGCTTACTTGAAAGCTTCTTGGACGAACAGGTTTCTTTGTATTTTTATTATAAGAATAGATGTACTCAATCTTGAAGTATACGCAAGACCTTACATCGGCAGTCCGGCTCTATTAGGTGTAGATGAGCCGAACAGTCTGATTCAGTAGGCTCACCTATGCTCATTTATGCCACTAATGTATACAGTACCAAAACGTGTCACCCACGCGGGTATGCAGCTGTTAGTTTCAACAATCGTGTTTGGCATTCTAGGCTTTACCGCAGATATGTACAATTAAGACCTCTAGAGTATATCTAATTTGGCTTGATGACAAGCTGAGCCTAATGAGGTAAAGTCTCTTAGGTCGCCAAAAATATCTCTTATTTACTTTCTCCACTATTTGAAATATTTGGACAAGGCTTTTCATAACTGCAGTATCATTGGAAATATATTTTTAAACTGGCAGTTCCTTTTCACGTTACCCAACTAACTTTTTTGTCTACCATGTCAATTTCGTATTGAATCAATTGGTTTAATTTCGTGTTTTCGCATTAAGTTAATTTTTGAATAATTTTAAATTAATTCCTTAATTTGTTCAGGTGTCTTTGGGTTTCTGATGACATTTTCTTTATTTGCATCTTGACCATCTTCATCTTTAATTGCAGCAACTGCTTCGTGCACAGATTTAGGTTCCACATATTTTGATGCATGGGAAATAGTTTTCGAAATCAGATTATTAATGAAACCTTTTAATATAATTTGCTACTCTTTCATTTTTATTTTGCTTGCTTCGATTTTTATTCTGGCTGTAAAATCCACTATTTCTTACTATTTTCTTGCGTTAGACTCATTAGATTTTAAATTCTTGAATTGTATTTTTATTCTTATTATTCTTATTTTGACATGGTATGAATTTATTTAAGTTCAGCTGTTAATTTAAATATTGCTCAATGATAATATGGGTAAATTAGATTGTAAGTGGTATTTGTTTTAATAATTAATTATAATCATCAAAGACACATTTCTAAAAGCACATTTTGAATTGAGAAAATTAATAATTTATTGAATAATAATATTTATTATTATATTTACAAAAATTGATTTAGTTTTTAAAATTACTTATACTTGAGCTTTAAAAAATGGGTGGTGAAAATTCAAAGTTGAACTATAGAAAAGCAGTTATACAGTTGACTACAAAAACTGAAGTAAGTTTTTGATTTTACAAATCACAATTTTCTACAATCATATGAAAAATATCTGAAAATATATTGGTAAATAAAGCTTTTACAATGTAGCCGGTAGATCCAAATAATAATGAATTCTGGGATCAATTCTGGAACGAATATGAAACTACAATTCAGGATATTTTTATTTTAATCCCAGCCGCAGAAATACGAGCTCTCCGCGAGGAATCACCAACCAATCTTTCAATTCTTTGTTCAAAAGCTATACAAAAAATCATTCATTTAGCTGAATCATCTTGTTTAACAGCAAAAGAACAACATACAAGTAATTGGATACAGTTTATTTTATTAGGTTTCTAACTCCTAATAGTTTTGAATTGTGTTCGAATGTTAACAAGGATCATTCCATATATATTCGAAGATTCAGAATGGAATTCTTTTTTCTGGTTTCCTTTCAATCAACAATGCGAGTCAAGTGAAGTTCAGGTTTGCAAATTATACGAAATACAATCAATAATATTCTAATAAAACATCATATTAATATCAATATTATTAATAAATAATAATAATAATTAATAATGAAAATCAGTAAAATTCTTTATTCTTTTGTTTACTTTCGAACTGTTTTTTAATGATATTTCATTTATTTTCATTTTGACAAAAGATAAATATTTTTTTATTACACAAATTTTCGACTTTTACCTTTTTTTATTTAGCAAGACAAAGCCGAAAATTTGTGTTGTAAACAATTAAATGATAATATAAGCGCTTTACTACGAAGTATATATTAAATAAAATAAAGAATTTTCAGCTATAAAAATATTCCCTTTCAATTTCCTTTTCAATTATTCTTATTATTATTATTACAACACAAATTATAAAGTGATGATTTTTTGGTAGCAGCCAGGGGCGGATTAAGCTTGCACGGGGCCCCTAGCTGCAATTCAAACTGGGGACCGGTCCAGTCCAGCGTCCATATAAAATGATTGCTAGCAGCTAATGTAAGACTGTGACTTGAAAGCCAGAGTTAAAAAATAAAAAATTAAATTGAAGTAAATTTAATTTATATAAAGTTAAATGAATTCACACTTCATTAAAATATTTATTATTAGACTATATATTTCAACCTAGAACCTACGCTTGTGAACTTTTCTCATGGCGAAGTTATCAATTATGTCAGTAAAGTTAAGTGATCTTACAATTTCACTTTCGATGCTCATTAGAGAGAGCAGACTCAGCCTTTGTTGTCCCATGCAATTTCTAACTTCATTTTTTATTCTTTTCAACTTTGAAAATGATTTTTCTCTGTTGCAGTTTGATGTCATCATTGAGAGATAGATGCGAAGTGCGATGTGAACATTCGGGAAGGACTGTGTAAAATTTAGCTCATTCAAAAACAGCAACATTTTTAGCTCTGTGCATGTGTTTTGAGGTTGCATTGTGTTTCTTCCTGTCCTTGACCCTGGTCCTGGCACTGGGGCTGGACAATAACTGTCTTGAAGAGTGTTAAGGATATTTAAATAATTAATTTATAAATAAAATATATGAAGGAAAGCAGTCTTCGAAATCGCTTGAATATTCTTCCATTAACTTGACTGCTGCCCCTCGGATGGCGTTATTACTGAGCTCATTTAGGTTTGTAAGAAAGCCAAAGTTCTCATGGATGTCTTCATATATATTATATATTATATCATATATATATATATATATATATATATATATATATATATATATATATATATATATATATATATATATATATATATATATATATATATATATATATATAAATAATTTTTTGTAAAAGCATAATATGTTACTCTAATTTTATTTTTAATTTTAAATTTTTGGGGCCCCTGGCTTTAGCCCGTTTAGCCCCCCACTTAATCCGCTACTGGTAGCAGCATTAATTAAATTTTAAACAATTAAATGATAATTTAAGCCATTTACTGCTAATAATATATTTAATACAAATGAAAAAATTTAGACTATAAGATAGTTCTTGTCAATTGACTATTTTTGAGGATACCTAAAAAAATGGGAAAGTAAAGATAAACTGAAGTGCCACAAAGTGAGGAGGTATAAAAGGAGGAAGCACATCAGAAGCAGAGAGAACATTTGAAGAAGAATATTTACGACAGAACAGTTAAGAGGAGAACAGTTAAAAGAGAAATTGTCAGAAAATTGTGAAAAGCAAAGAAGCAGAGAAAAGCAGAAATAAAGGGATAAACAGCAAGATCTTATTCCGTTAATAACAGAGTAAAGTTTGGCGAGTAAATCCAAATCAAACTAGAAAACAACCAGTTAAATTATCAATTGTTATACTCCTCAGTTGTGAGAGATTTGTCAAATCAAGGTTATACGCGTGTGCTATTCTTCACCATAGTGTTGTAATAAGCACTGTATAATCGGTAGTTAGCTTGTTGAGCAAATTGTATCATTGTGAAAATATTTGTAATATTCAATAAAGTTTCCAGTGTTAATTGTAATTTGTAGGTCAACGAAAGGCACGATTGGAGAAATAATTCTTTAAATTTAAATTTCACCAACGACCCAATAACCCAACACTATCGTATAATTACACAAGGACTATCGTATAGTCGAAAATATTTTTATTTGTATTAAATATATTAGTTGCAGCAAAAGGTTTAAATTATCATATAATTGTTTAAAATTTGATTAATGCTGCTACCAAAAAATCATCACTTTATAATTTGTGTTGTAATAATAAGAAGAAGAAGAATTGAAAAGGAAATTGAAAGGGAATATTTTTATAGTTGAAAATTCTTTCATTTTATTTAATATATATTTCGTGGTAAAAAGCATATATTATCATTTACTTGTTTAATAATAATAATAGTAATAATAATAATAATAATAATAATAATAATAATAATAATAATAATAATAATAATAATAATAATAATAATAATAATAATAATAATAATAATAATAATAATAATAATAATAATAATAATAATAATAATAATAATAAAATAATTATAGCAAAATAATAATATTTTATTCTTAATGATTATTTTTTTTATAAAAAATGACAATATAATTTTCTGAAGAAATAAAAGACATCAAATGAAATAAAAATATATAATAAACGGAACATTATATATAAATTTATGATTCAGGATAAAACCCCAGTGGCAGAGCAGCTTATGAATTGCATATCGGTAACATCATAAACTTAAACGAATATGAAATATTTTCCTTTCAGAATTTATTATTCTATCCTGATTTCACGGTGTCTTCACTTAAAAAATCAGGACCGGTAAGAGAATTTCGGTTGTGTTTGAAATAACCAAATTTTCACAGGACAATCCAGAGGATTCACAATTTATCAACAGTTGTGACTATATTTGGGAAAACGGTGTTGGATTTTCGGGTTCCTTGGGTTCAACTTCAAGCCAGGATTCGAATCGAACCGAGCTATTAAAGCTGCTATTGACGTGCTTCTCCGTCACGATGTACATGCGTCCTGATCAAGGACACAACGAGCCGAATCCGTGGATTGCCTACTTTACATCTCGCAACAACAAACATTGTTTGCCGCTATTCACATCTCTACTCAATGTTGTATTTTCATACGATCCAGTCGGATACGGCATGCCATACAATCATCTCATGTTCAGTGATTATCGGGAACCATTGGTAGAGGTTGCTATTCAGGTAAGATCAGATGGAACGATTTTTTATTTTTTACATTTAATTGATTTTGATAAAGATTCTAGATAACATTAAACGACATCGAAAATTTTGAATGTAGAGCCATAATGACATTGCCGCTTTGATTTTTACCCTCTATTGTAGTTGTCACAAATTGGTTATAATTCAGGGTCCCACATTTAGCTAGAGTTTCAGCATTAAAAATTAATTATCATCAGTAATTACTTAAATGTTGAACTATACGTCTTATATCATATCCATCGGGCTAAAGACCTTTTCCTAAAGAGAGAATACTTTGAAATTTATGTTATTAGAAAAGATATAAGCTTTTTTATTATTCAGCTAAATTCAATTTGTTGATCAAGTCATGAATTATTTTAAAAATTTTCTGAAAACAAAAAATAATCTATAAATATTACAAAAATACGATTACAAATTTCCATTTGAAATGATAAATTTATTGTAAAAAAACAAAATATATGCACAACACACATGACCGACTCAGAGGTCGAGACTTTGGGGATTTTCAAATATATATTTTTTAATTTTTTCCAGTTTTTATATATAGCATAGCTGAGCCAATAAATGTACTAAGCTATAATATAATTAATGGATTCAAGCGATGGTCTTTATTGCTATTGGTAGTGTGCTCTGGCAGCATTTTCTTGAGAGAATTCGCTTTTAGTCCGAATCGTAAAATATATAATTCGGAGTTTTTTCTTATCAGTGATAGACTTTTCTCTTCGCAATATCAAAGCTATTTTAAATTGACAGTTTGTTCATATTTTCTTAGACCTCTTTATCGACAATTACTTTTTATTGTTCTTCCTTTTGACTCATTTTATTGTCATCTATTTTCTTTATAAATAAATTATAATTAATTTAAACATTCATTTATTTATTATTAAATCACTATTCTTACTTAAATATGTAATATTTCATAGTTATTTTCACTATTGCTTATAAATTATAAGTTATAATTAATTAAATTTAATTGTGTGACCGTCATTATTGGATAACCCAATTTCACCAAGGACCCAAAATTAGAAATATTTTTTTCGAAAAACCACGACGTTTATTTTTGCTTTACACTCTGTTAAAAAATAATCATTTGTGGAATATTATTATGAAAGAAAAAGAAATAAACAGCCTCCGCCCAAATATACGTGTATATAAAAGAAATAAACTTTTCTTTAACAGTTACGATTTTATTAAAAAAATGAATATAAATAATAAATCAGTGAAATATTTGTTTTTCCAATTTTACTACTAAGTAATTATGTATCCGTTGCAATTCTGGATACATCAACTTTCAATTTATTTTCCAAATTTTTATTTCTCAATGTTTTCTTTTTAGGTTTTGCAAGTTAATTTTGAACTAAAATTCTTCTCATCAATTGGTACTATCAAAGAAAAATTATCAATTTTTAAAATTTTAATACATTCCTTTAAAAATACACAAAGTTGTGATTCTAAGTTGCATTCATCATTAGAACAGATTGAAAAAAAATATTAATTAATATTAAGATGTGCATGTATTTGAAAACCTTGACAACAAGAAAAGCTTGAAAAATAAATAAAATGGAGAGCCTTAATTAAGTCTAACTACTTTGAGATCTAGTGTTTTATAATCCCGTTTTAAGTTGGTCACATACGGTGCCATTGGCTGAATTTCAATTCTAATTAACTAGCAAGAAGTATAGCATATAGGAGAATAAACACCAAACAATTAGATCATTATTCTAGTGGAATTTAAAAAATTAAAATAATTAAGTACAATACAGTAAATGGGATTTTTAGTGGATTATCAAAAATAATCATTAAAAAATAAAAATAATAAAAATTAAAATATTTATAAAAGATTCTTTGTATAACACTGGAAACGAGTTCTGAAAGTTCGAATCAGTCTAAATCAACTCAGTCATTGGTAGAAAATGGTAAAAATAAAGACGAAGAATATTCAAAAGATGAAACTAATTCCATAGACGACGAAAATTCCACAGAAGAGGCAAAATCTACAACGTCAAACAGTCAATTTGAAGGCCCAGAAAACTTCTTTATTAATTTTATGTCTAGAATACACAAAGATCATGTAAGTCTATTTTACATAATATGCATTATTTGAATATTTGACGTGTTTGATTTCGGGCACGAACTAATTTCAATTTATTCCCATGTTATATTGATTATTTATTGATTTAGTGACTTTATTTAGCAAATATTTCCAAAATTAAATCAATAGAATAGAAAATTTCTAATTTTTCAAAATTAATAAATCTCCATTTCCTGGGAACCTTTTTCAACCTAAGAGCCAAAAATATAAAAAAATCAAATGCAATATCGTTGAGCCATAATAAAAAAATCAACTGTTTTTTTAACAATAAATTCTTAAAATATATGTATTTAAAACCTAAGTCAACCTTCTTGGATAACTGTGCAAAACTTGGTTTGTATTTCGTAGATTTTAAGTGCTCAAAGCTTTCATCTGTTAATCTACTCCAGCATTTTTTCAACGATGAAAAAAATTGTTCACAATTATATGTGGTCTTAAAAATTGTTAGTAAGCCAAAAGGAAGATTTCTAGAATTTGAATAAATATTTAGCAGTGAATTACAGCAATTGAATATAATATCTTGCGACGTATTTTTCATTTCTAACTCATTGATTGCTATCTGTGCTAGCATATCTTTAAATTTAACAACCCTTATACTTTTATTCTTAATTTCTATAAGTTTCAATTGTAGTGCTGCTTATTTCAGAAAAAGCTCTTATATCCATCAGTTTCACACTGCACTTTAATGAGGAATTATATGAAATATAGATTCTGATATTATATGCAAAAGAATAATCATTCACATTAAAAAAAATGGAAAAAATGAAAATATATTAAATGTAAATAAGAAATTCGTAATAATTTCCAATTAACTTGCTTAGTGAAAAAAATTTCCGATTTTTTAAATATTTAAGGAACCGACATGTTTTCGAGGTAAAAGCCACTGATTCCCGACCCCCATTAAAACATAAAGAGAAGGAACTTGAATTTTAAATCGCAAAATTTTTTTTTAATGCTGGATTGGGGGCCGTCCATAAAGTGCGTCACGCTATTTTTGACCATCCATGCCCCATGTCACCACCTAATTAAAATTTATTCTAAATATGATATAATATTTCATAAATTTTACTAACTAAAAAAATTAGAATTAAAATTAAAAAAAAACAAATGTGTGACATGAAACATGGCCTGAACCCCCCCCCCCCCCCCCCCCCGTCACAAAGCGTCACATTTTCTTACACATTTGGAGCGTGACGTACTTTATGGTCCCTTGGTCACATGAATTTTAAAATTACAAAATTTTTTAAGCCAGTAATACTTGACTACCTGCTCGCTAGCAATATCTCGTTTAATTTAAGGATTTAACTATCTATTTGATGTATGTCCATAACGTAAACTATAACGTGAGCCATCTATCGCTCAATATAATCATACTTATAGGTAACTATGAGTTTATAGGAATTTAAAAATAAAGAAATTAGAAATTGGTAATTCTAATTTTTTCGACCTGTCAGTCAATCTTCATGATTTATACTTTTCCACACATTTTGTAGGAATTAATTCTAATAATAATACAAATAAAAATGTTATTAAATCTAGTTCTGGGTTAAAAATTAGAATGCGCTATTTATTGTAAGTAAATATATATGAAATAGAAAAACATCTGTTAAGTAAGCACAACATTGAATTTTTAAATTAAGATATAAAATTTTGATAATGGCTATTGTGATCGATTGTTTTCAAAATTATTTAAATTAAAATTATACAAAAATTAAATTATATTTATTAAGAGTGAACATAAAGCAACCTTGGAAGTTATGTTTGAAATTTAGAATTAATAAGAATAAATGTAAAAGAATTATTAGGAATCTTTATTTAGATTACAGAATTATGTCATGTACATAAATAGACAATTATAACAAAGGTGTAATATTGACAAATGATTAATCTTAATGATCTAATAATACAAATAATACCTCATGTACATATTTTATAAATAAAATATAATACTTATAAATACTTTAATATTAATTTAATATTTCTATATATTAATTGAGACTAACAATAATAATTTGAGTTTAAGTGTTACAACCAGTGGCGCAGTCAGAATTTTTTTCTTGGGTGGGTAAGGATTTCATCTTGGAGAAGCAAAAAAAGAAAAAAGGTTCTCACCTTCAAGCAATACTAATGTTTTCAAACTATAATTTTTTTGGGGATTGGACAATCTGTACTAAAATTTTATATAAACAGCATTACATCGAAAATGTACGATTTAAGCAACATATCTCTAAATTTAGATATGATAAACTACTCAGAATATAAATTAATTTTAATAATAACTGAACATTACAAAATAAAAATAAAACTAAACAATATCTTCTTAAAACTATCCACTATCAGGTAGATGGTTCGATTAGTCTTTCGCCTCTATACTCATGTCCGACAATCGATTTATCCTGAAACTTAATCAATTTAAATCAAACCCTCAGCATTTAAGTAAATTGTTATGAATCTGGTACTCGTTGGACGAAAAGTTGATAAAATTACTAGTGATTGGTTGAAATCAGTTCTCAAGGGCTTCAGTGATTGATTATACTTGTGGAATTTCCAATAAATAATTGTGTAATTAATTGGAAAATAAATTAAAACTTTTTTAATTATATATTTTACATTAAAAAATTGAATTTGTAAAAATAAAAATTTTTAAATCAATTATTTTAAATATCAATATAAAATCTTCTAATTAGTAATTTTTAAAATATTGTCAATAACAAAAAAAATTGATTTTAAATGTAGAATAATTAAACGTAACAACCGATTTGTAAAATATGGTCACACCTTAATCTTACAATTAATAAGCAATCCTCTTATACAAGGTGGGGCAAAAAGATGACACATTTGAAATTTAAATAAAACCAAATTAAAATAAATAAATAAAAAAGCTAACAGTAAAAACATATTTTGTATAACTCTCTCTATATCTCACTCTTTTACATTCACTCAAATTTAAATTTCAATATGCGTGCTCAATGGTATGAAATATTTAATATTACGTAAAATCACCTATTTAAGAAATTACTTTGAAAGGAACATTTTATTAATATTTTGAAAGAAATTTTGAAAATATTAATAAAATTGCAAATTTTCAAAAAAAAATACTTATAGTACCTTCGGTCGATCTGAAATTTTGAAGTATGCATTGTTCAGGACGATGAATCTATCTACCAAATTTCAGAAAAATCCGACCACGGGGGAAGTGGGTTAATTTGGCGTCACAATATTTGTATGGCTCATACAAACATTCAAACATACACATATCTAGACGTTCAATGGAAATTTGAGGGAAATGTTCCCCGGTCAATTAATTTCATTCCAAGGTGAACTCGGTTGGCCAGCCTGATCACCTGACTTGAATCCTTGTGATTTTTCCTCTATAGATACTTAAAATTAATGGCATACATTTATCGCCCAGATCTATTGAACAATTGAAAAATGCAATTCGTCGAAAAATTAAGGCTATTCCACATGAAATGATCCACTAAGTTTGGACAACTTTCACGAACGTTTTCTAAAGTGTGTGGACATTAACGGCGAACATTTAACTGATGTTTTTTGAAAGAAAATGAAATAAATACTTTTTTATTTATTTGTTTTAATTTGCTTTTATTTAAATTTCAAATGTGTCAGATCTTTTTGCCCCACCTTGTATTACAAAGAATTAACGAGTAGTCCATTTAGTACTGTGAATTAACTCGTAATCCAATTTGATTTAAATAATTATTCAACAAATTCAAATAATCAATTACTATAATCACATGTATTCCAGTGCTATATGGGCATAATAAATAATGTTTTAAAAACTTTATTTTATTCCTGAACTACATTTTAAGGTATTACATTTGTAGATCTTATTGTATTTTATATACATAAAGAACGGATTGTCCGATTGTGATCGTTTAATTCTTTACTATTCTGTTTATTCATTTGTTATTATTCTCCCTCAGTATGACAAAAGTCCTTTTTTCAAAAATCTCCATAAAAATAATTCTAGTGTTTTATCAAGATTTCATGAGACCAAAATTTCCTATTCATAATGACTGAAGAAAATTTCTTTAATTCACTGAAACCTGATCAAATTTTCTTATAGAAAATGTTGAGACCCTTTTAGCCTGAAGAAAATTTCTATAACTGAAATTTTTCTTACTTAAAAATTCGTTGTACAAAAATCCCACGTCCAAGTTTTCCAATAAAAAATACTGACTCTTTGTCTCAAGAAAATTTCTAAATCAAAAATTCTCAGTGAGGGTGAGCTAAAGAGTCACTAACTATCTATTCCCTTCAACTAGAGTGCAAAATAATTTAGAGCCGCTACTGTGTCGAAGCAATTTTTATGTATTTGGAGGGGTGGTTGAAACTTTGGCTTCATCAAACGACATAGAATGTTTTGTATTGGATATAATTAAACCCGACAAAGAGAATTAATACTAAAAATAAAGTTAACTTATTTTATTATGTTAGTTCTGTCATAGATTTTAGTATTTTGGTTGTTTATAAAATTAAAGGAATTATTTAGAGAAATTGTTCAGTAGTAATGCTTAAACAATTTAAGATTCGTGAAGTTAGTGATATGTCAACACGTTGAATGCATTGAGTAATATTCTACTGTTTGTATGGACAGGGAAGCATTTGAATAAAATCAACGTATCAAGTAACAAATTTTGGGTTCCACGTGTTCTGGCTTCGAATCTCATATTGTTTTACTTGTAATAAATTTTATGCACCAGAGAGATTTCTGTTTAATTCTAGACACGAAATAAAGAGCATTATCGATTAAATAGCCGTCTGGTGCTAGCGATTTTGCTATTATCACGTATTTTGCTGTTAAATATAAACCGTTACTAAGAGAAAGAGAATTTTGGAGAGACAAGCGAACTATCGAAATTAATAGCGCATCGTTTGAAACTCTAAAAAGATTGAGCATATTCCGAAGTATTAAAAATTCGTTCAACGTTGTTATTTTACCATAGTGGGTCAAAATCTAACCCGATTAAAGGAGACTCAATTATTTTTAGTATTTCTTTTCATCTCTGGGTAATTTATCTAAATTTCTACATTCGGCAAAACTAGGAGTTAGATGTAACACCATATATAGGTAACGGTAAACTTTGGGCATCTCTTAAATCTTGTTCCGATCACTTTCGGCCAGAGTTGCGGTAAACAGTAGTCCCAGCTTTCTGCACTTTAAACTTCTGGAGACTGTTGATACAACCGATTTCTTTATACCAGTAAAGTCACGAGTATTTTTGAGAACAGCTTAAACATTTTATTATTTTGTTTACTGTAGTATATTTAATAAACTTTAGTGATCAAACCATATTGTTCTTATTTGATCACAGTAAAAATTATAAATAAATAAATATTCGTTTAAATTATCTTTTGAGTCAGATAGGTAATTGATTTAGTAAATCTGTGTTAGGCGCTAACTAACAAACGAACCTAAAATTATTATTATTATTTAAGGATTTTGATTTTATTTTGCGCGGGTTTTCTCGCCTTCTCAATAATCCATTGTCACATACGTACTTACCAAATTCAATGAAAAAAATTCAATTTCACCAAGAGTTACTCATTTTATTCTGGAGAATGTGTGAAATAAATAAGAATTTCATGTTTCACGTGTTGAAAGGCGATCATCTCATGGAAATTCTTGTGCCTATATTGTATCATCTAAATGATGCAAGATGTGACCCAGGTAAATTGAAAAAAAATTTTAGAAATGTAATTTATGCTAAATACTAAGCTCGATTGGGTGTGATGCACATTGGAGTTTTTATTTTGTTGCTACTCAGTGGAGAGAGAAATTTTGGAGTCAAACTCAACAAAGTCTATCAACATCGGGTTAATATTGATGTACCTGTGTTCACAGGAACTCATGCAGATCTACTCGTACTGGTGATGAAGATTCTACATATTAATTTCAACATTAATAATTTGATTTAGGTTTTTCATAAAATAATTACTACAGGACACACCCGCTTACAACCTCTTTATGATTGCTTTTCTTACAGTTATAGTCAATGGTAATGTTTTATATTGTTAAATTTTGCAATATATAAATAAAATATTGCTAGTAAAAATATTACTATGCAAAAAATTAAATGAATTTCTAACATCCCATTAACCTTAAAATCTTATATTTATCACCTATGGTCGCCTATTTGCTTTTTCTTTTTTATAAGACAATAAATTCAGAGCACAAATTTTCGGCCAAGTCTTTATTGTGTGTTAAATAACATAACATAACATATATATATATATATATATATAAATAATGCAAGGGTTGGTAACGTTTTAGCTGTGGGGTGTCAAGCCACTCTGCTAATTATTCCAGGGTGCCATTTAATTTTTATTTTACAAATAAGTAATGGTATATGTGTGTCACATTAAATACGTTGCCGACCCCTCGTCTAATGAATATTTAAATATTACTTTTATCATCAATAGGGCAACCAATATCACAGTTGTCGGTATTGAATTATATATTTTTTCGGGATTATTTTATTTTATTTCAAATTTTTTTATAACTACAGCACCATGATTTGTCAATTTGATTATTTTGATTATTATATTTTACATTCTCTCAAAAGTTCTATCAAGACATACGTATGCTTAATATTATGAATAATATCCTCAAATATTTTCATCGGATATCAATTATAGAACCTGTTTCAAAATTTTCCAGTTTCTGTAATTTAGGATATAAATTAATAAGTTTAATTATAAGCAACACAGTAACTTGTGGCTGCAAGATTTAACAATTTTGTTATGGGGTCCATCCTCTGTACCCAATCTCTATGAGCTTAGGAATCTATTTTTTAACTTGTGAATGCCGATCGAGCATTTGATAAAAATTTTATTTAAGTTTAGTTAGAAAAAAAGTTATTTTAAAAAGTTTATTATTTAGCAATTATTATTATTATTAGCTATTTCTAAATAATTATGCTCGTAATTTGTGAACATAAACAGTTGTCGAGATGATTCATGGTCAACCGTAAACAATATTGGGATTTTATATAGCTCACTGAGAAAATGACGATTCACATAAAAATGTGGATGCAAAACAGGATTGTATTCTATTATTGACATTATATTTTTACATTTCATATTTATCTCGTGATTTCAAGGCAACATCGTTTTGCAACTCCGAGTTCAATATCCAAATTGCTTACACTATTTTTAATAATTCTGCAGTGTTTGCTTTATTAAATTTCACGGACTCTCACTTTTTATGCGAAAGTATGAGAAAGTTATGAGAAAGTACCTGATTTTTATCAACCCATTAATTTCAATACTTAATATTCTTATAAAGGATCCCTTCTCATCGCTAGTGACAATTCCATTAAAAATATCACTCTTTCTAGTTTAAATAGGTGAGAAGTATAGACTTTTATTGTTGCAAATTCATATTCGATAATTATTATAGTACATATTTACCAAATTTAGAGTCTAATCTGACAGATGTCAGATGTTAGTGTACTGTTGAATAAATGATTGAAGCTCTTGAGACATTTTTTCAGTGATTCGTTTTGAATTAAGTTCAACCAGCGTGCGTACTGTTTTTCATCAAATTTGTTAACCCTGCTTGACCTTTGGTTATCTTCTGATTTCCTGGAAAAAGACGCTGAAACAAACACTGTCCCTGGTTTACACTGATGGTTACTGTTGTGTATATTCGGTACTTTTTTTAATCGATTTTGCAATATTACTATGGTGGTACTTCCAAAGCAAAATATGTCTTAAATGTTATTTTGATCCTTTCATAATTAATTTTTTTCCTATTTTAAATTTAAATATGAAATGTATCTCTTGTATTACCTAAGAGATATCCGCAATGTGAGATAAATATTACCGTATTTTCCCGCATATAGCCCAAATACGCAGATAACCCGCGGGTTTTTAAGTTATGTGTAAAAATTAACCAATACGTGTAAAAAAATTCAGATATAACCCGCGCCCATATATACCCCGTACCCCCCTGCGCTGTAAGTAGTGTGTATATATCCCTAACCAACACAACCCCCCAAGCTTTCATACCTCCATTTCACTTAAACTATTAAAAAAACGCCCTAAAATCTATACTTTTATCGAATAAAAAATTTTATGAAAATAGTAAAACTGCTCTGAGAGGACAGTAGTATTTTTTTTTTCCCACTGTTCTCTCAACAGTTTTTTTTGATCCGGATCATTTTTTTTTATTTCAACCTCTTTCGTTTATCAAATCTCTTCCAATATACAAGCTGGCCAGGCCCATAATCAGAATCAATCCGATAATAGCAGCACACCTTATTATTCGCTTCTCGCTCGAATACGATTTCATCGGCGTTTTAAGTGTGCTGCTCGAAAGTACAAATGAATTCGAAAGCGAATCCGAAAGAGGTCCGAAAACAACCAAGAAATAAATGTGCACATTATAGAATCGATCCGGGGGTGTTCGAAAGACTGGTGGCGATAATTACCGGTTCGCCACCAACACCCGTTTCAATATTTTTTTTTTCATATTTATGTTTAAAAAATAATTAATTAATAAAATAAATAAAATATACAAGATTTATTTCCTAAGATACCCACACTATATATTTTTTTAATATTTATTTTCAAAAATTATTTTCAATATTATTTTCAAATTTTTAATATTATTTTATGTTGAAAAAAAAACTAACCTCAGACGTGATTTGAACCACTAGCATTTGAACCACTGTGTCAGTTTATTCCCACTGCGCTATCGGAGTTCGGATTTTTGTCATTTTTTAAATTTTTATTATAAAAATCTAAAAATTATACTATCACATTATGAAAATAAAATAGAAAAATAAATAAAAAATGAAAACAGAGTATCCAATAAAAAAATTTTTCTAAAAAATGAATTGTAATATTTGCAATAAAGTTTTTAAAAATAAAACTGGATTAATTTCTCACTATAAATCGAAAGCTCACTTACTAAAAGAAAATAATCTTAATGATTAAAACTCAAAAGTTTGTACTAAATGTAAAGGAAGATTTCTTCATTCTGGATATAATAAACATTTTGAAACTTGTATCGGGAGACTTAGAGAAATATTTACATGTCCTAATTGTAACTTTTCAGCAAAACTAAATTTCTATTATTTAGAACATATAAAAGAATGTAAAAATAAAAAACAAAATTCTGACGTTGAAGAATGCCATTCAGAAGGAGAACCCGATCATGTTGAAAAAGAAAAATATAACTGGGATAAATTTAATCACATAGATGAATTTCAATCAGAAATCAGTGGACCTGCTACTCCTGGAGAATATATAAAGAGAAATAAAAAAAATATTAAAAATTCTTTCACTAGAGCTTTAGAAGATTATAAACCAACAAGGTATAATGTTATAAAATATAAAATTACAATCAAAGCAAAATATTGGAGAGGTGTGGAAGAAAACACAACTCCTTTAGATGTTGAAATCGCAATACCCTTTAAATATTTATTTTCAACTAGAGGATTTGATAAAACCATCAAAGAAATAATTCAAGCAGTAGAAGCAAAACAAGAGGATGTAGAAAATGAATTAGGAGAATCAAACTTAGTATTTCGCTCTTTCCAATCTTTAGTGATTGATTATTGGAGAGGATTACCTCCAAATCCTAAATCTTATATTCAAACACCCTTTAAATCTAGGGCTGTTATAAATGTACAGAATGGTGATAACAAATGTTTCATGTGGTCAATACTTGCATATTTACATCCTCAAGCTGAAAACCCCAAAGAGTTCAACAATACAAACAATATGAAAATGAATTAATATTTCCCAAGGGATTCACGCACCCAATGAAACTAGAAGACATTCCAGAATTTGAAAAACTAAATAATCTTAAACTTAATATTTATGAACATGTTAAAGGATGGGGATATGGAAGGAAAGATATTATTCCAATTTATATTTCTGATTATGAAGTTAGAGATAGTGGAGATAGGGAGATATATCTTTTAATCTTGGAAGAAGAAAATAATCAACATTATATTTTAATAAAAAACTTTCAAGCTTTTACATCTCCAGAGAATCCAACTTGTGGAGGAGGAACATGTAAAAGATGTCTTCATTATTCAACAACTAAAAACTCTATGATTAAACATACAAGAATTTGTGAAAAAGATGATCCAGCTTTAATTAGAATGCCTAATAACCCCAAGATGTATTTTAAAAACTTTTCAAATTTATTACAAACATTAGGAGTTGTCTATGGAGACTTTGAATGTATAAATCGCGAACAAGATATAATTATACAATATTTAAAAATAATAGAAAAATATAAACTCATGGATGAATGGAAAGCCTCTAAACAGAAGATGAAACCAACAAGGATGAAAGCCTTTCTAAGAAAAAAGAATAAACCCAATAGTATCAAGCAAGCTAAACAATTACCATCTGCTTATAAACTATTATTTAAAAGTAATTATCCTGAACTCATAAAATCTAGAGAATATTCATTTAGAGGAACTTCTTCAGAAGAGGTTCTAGATCATTTTACTAAAAGTATAAATAGCTTAGAACACGAAATATTTAAAGTATTAAAAAAAAGCTATCCTCAAAATATTTCAGAACAACAACAGGAAGAATATGAAAACGCTTCAAATTGTTGGATGTGTAAACAACCCTTTGAGGAACCCTCTCTCTCTCTGAAAGTCATTCTGATATTAGATCTCTAACTATTGACCAAATAGAAGCAGAAGAAACAAGATTATTTCATGAAGGACAAGATAATGCTAAAGTTATAGATCACGATCATTTAAAAAAGGAAAATAATTATCGAGGAGCAGCCCATAGAAATTGTAATCTTAATTGTCATACTCCTAAATTTGTACCAGTTATATTTCATAATCTTTTTGGTTATGACATACATCTATTTATTAAACATTTAGCAGAAAATGCTAAAAACTCTTTCAAAGTTATCGGCTTAACAAAGGAAAAATATAAATCAGTAGAATATGGAAAATTAAAATTTATAGATTCATTAAACTTTCTCCAAATGTCTTTAGATGCAGTGGCAAAAACAATGAAATCAGAATATTTTAAAATCACTCGAGAATTCTTGGAAAAAAATAATATTCCTCTAGAAGAATATCCCACATGTTTAGCAAAAGGAATATATCCTTATGATCATATGAATTCATTTGAAAAATATAATGAAACAAGTCTTCCTAACCAAGAAACATTCTTTTCACAACTTCAACAATATCATATTACAGATAAAGAATATTCTCGAGCAAATAAAATGTGGGAATTATTTGACTGTAAAACTTTAGGAGAATATACTGACATGTACCTATCCTTGGATGTTTATATTCTAGCAGATTGCTTTGAAGAATTTACAAACTCTTTTGTTCTTAAACCCTACAATTATATAACAGCACCCTCTTTAGCTTGGGATACTTTATTATATACCATTTGGACTTCAGATCTTCCAGAGCGTGATAAAGTTATAGATCTTTTAACCGACCTCGATATGTTTAATTTAATTAAAACTAATATTAGAGGAGGACTCTCTTCAGTAATGGGTAATCGAGAAATAAAAGCTAGAAATGCAATAACTACTAGAAGAATACTTTCTAAACATCCTGAGGCACATATACAACTTAATAGTGAGGAACTAAAAGAAGTATTAGAAGGAATGAAAAATCCTCTATTTATACTTTATATAGATGCAACAGCTTTATATTCAGGAATTATGACTCAATATTTACCAATGGGTGATTTCATTGAGATGGAACCCCCAACAACCCTTTCAGATGATCTTATAAAAGAAATACTTTCAACCCCGAAAGATTCTCCAATAGGATACTTTGTAGAATGTGACCTTGACTATCCTGATGATATAAAATCAGGAACAAGATATTTCCCTTTAGCTCCTATAAGAAGAATGATTGATATCAACGAACTTTCACTCTGGCAAATGTTACAAGGTAAACCTCCAACAATCAAACTTCTCGGTGATCAAACAAATAGAAGGTTTTATCTCTCCCATTATCGCTTACTACAGTTTTATCTTTCACAAGGAATGATATTAAAAAAAGTTCATACTGTTATAAGATTTAAACAAGCTCCATTCATGAAAGCTTTCATCGAGGAGAACATTCGTTGTCGAAACATTGCAAAAAGAGAAGGTAATCTTTTTAAAGACAATAATTATAAACTTTTAAACAATTCAGTCTTTGGGAAGACAATGGAAAATGTTGATAAATATACTCATATTGAACTCTTGACAAATACCCCGAAAGATATAGCCCGTTATAATCGTATGCTAGGAAAGCCTACATTTAAAAATGCAGAAGTATTTTCTGAAAATCTTACTGCAGTAGAACTACAGAATTTTGAGAAAACATATAATAAACCAATATTTATCGGCTTTGCAATTTTAGAACTTTCAAAATTACAAATGTATGAAACATATTATAACATCTTACAACCTATATATGGATCGAATATAGCAATGCATGCAATGGATACAGATTCAATGTTTTTAACAATAAGAACTCACGATTTACAAAGTGATATCTCTGAAAATCCTATACTTTCAAATTTAATAAATTCATCTGGAGAATTATTTTCGTTTAAAGATGAAAAACCTTTTACTCCTATAGAAAATGGAATATTTATTCGTTCTAAACAATATTCATATGAAACATATACAAAACCTAAATTTGAAGAACATACATTTATATTTAAAAATTCAACGGGTGAGTTTCCAATCACATTTAAATATCCTGTATTCCCCGAGGGAGTGGACGGGCAGGAAGAAAAACCTGTAAAGGATAACAGATGTAAAGGAATTCAGAGATGTGTAGCAAAGAAACTTTCTCATCAAGATTATATAGATACATTGAATCCAAATCATAAAGATAAAATTGATGAAGTACATCAACTTAAAAGTGAAAAGCATAATATTTACTTGATAGAATCTCAAAAAGTATCATTATCAAATTATGATGATAAAAGATTCATACTAAGTGATTTAAAGACAACTCTTCCTATAGGAAATAATTTAATACCGATAATAAAAAATCTTGATAGATTGAATCAGTTATATGGTACAAAGATTACTGATCTTGATATTTATAATGTTGAAATCATTTATCCTGAGAGAATTGAGAAACCTTTATATTCTCAAGTTTTTAATCCTATATGTTTAGAACTTAAATATTTTAATACTGATCCTGAATATATAAAAGGTCTAAGTGATAAAGAATTTAAAGATCATAAGGAGGTTCTAAAAACTAATTTCGAAAAGTTAACATCAGATTCTATCAAATGATTTTTTTCTTTTAAAAATGTCAACAATTAATTTAAGAGTGACAACATCAACCTTTTGAAGGGCAATAAATTTTTTTATGTATGATTCTTTAGCCACTTCTCTCGTTTAATTTTTTTAGAATATTCATTACTTATAACATTAGCACTTTTTAATCTTATAACCTCATTCTTTATATCTTGTATTATTTGATTTGATTTCATTATTTCTTCGTCTGTCAGGATTCCATCTTCCAAAGCTTTTAATTGAAATAAAAATAATTTAGAGATTCCTAATTCTATTGATAAACAAACTTCACGATATAAACTTTTCTTTTTAGAAGTATAAGATAATGAAACTATTTCAGTCAAGAAACCATCAGCTACAGAAATACTTCCAAGTATTACAGGTGCTATTGTTAAAACTGGTAAAGTTATAGGTAAAATAACTGTTAATATTGCAGATGCAAATCCTAAAGAATAACCTATAACTTTTAAAACTGTATTCCCTTTATTCCATCTATTTTTAATTTTTTTATAATGCTTTAATAAATCTTGTAAATGTAAGGTTTCTGATTTAAATTCTTTTACTCTCATAATTTCAAGTTCTGTGGGAGCCGAGGCCTTGGAAGAATAATATCCTGATGATCTCAATTCTGGGTAAATTTTTTCTTCTCTTACTTCTTCCATCTTTTGGACTTTGTCCATTTTAATAATTAAAAAAATAAGACTTTATTCTTCTGAGCACCATCTGGTACCAATACTCGGATATCAAAAGAAACTCTTGTTGAGAGGATATTTTTATACAATTCTCTCAATGCTTTACGAACTTCATCAACATCAACCTTTTTTTCATAAAATACTAAATCTATATATTGTACAAGTGTGCTTTTAAAAATAATATTCTTACTTTTAACTTTATGTAGTCCATGTGAATGAGTATTAACATACCAATCTCCGTGTGGTAAATCATAACTAGTCATTATAACATCACCCTTTTCAAGCTTACTATTATAATCACATTTCACAAACCATTTCATTCTTTCATTATCATCATCAAACAAAAAGAAATAAGGATCAATAATCTTTACAACTATAAAAACACCCCATTCTTTACTGTTTGTTGTTATTAAACTTGGTTCTATAAAATGTTTATATGTATGGGGTAATAATGTTTTATTCTGTTCTAATTCAGCAGCTCTTTTTCTAATACTATGTGTGGTGTTAATGTGTGTTCCATGAGTAACACTTAATAAAAGATGTCCCGGAAAGTTGTGATTTTCATGAATATTTTACCTGTTGACATAGCAAAGCATTTAAAGTAAATTAAATTTGGTAATAATATGAAGAAAATGAACAATCGTTACTATAATAAGACTTGATTAATCTTAATACCATTTTCCTTCTTCAAACTAATTTCCTTCGACATATTCTATCCGATAAAGAAAATTTTTCTAACAATTAGATACATAAACAAATGTCATTAAGCATTTTTATTTTTCTGAAGTCATGTATAATCAGCAATTTCCTCATTAAAGCTCAATCATTGTATTGCCTATGTAAATCTACAAAAAGCATATAGAAATCATAGACATGGACAATATTTCTTAAGTGGAAATAAAACTTTTAATTTTGGTTGATAAAATGAATAGAAGTTGATTATTATACGAAATATCCAGTAAGTGATGACAAACATGGGCCAGTAAGTGATCCTAAGGGTGCATTCAAAATTGGTTGATTTTCCTTTAATTTCCAACTTTAATTTCCAACAAAATATATATATATATATATATATAAGTAGTGTGTATCTATCCCTAACGACCACAAGCCTCCCAACTGTTTTCATGTTTTATACCTATTTTTTCCCGTTTTATACCTATTTTTCCCCCATAAACGTAAAAAAAACACTTAAAACCTTAAAAACCTATATCTTTTAATTTCTTTATTCCGAAGACATTTTGCTTTCAAAATAAAAACTTAAAAAACAACAAAAATATTAAAAAAACAACACAAAATGTTAATAAAACAGGGAAAAAAAATACTGATAAAACTATGAAAAACGTTTGTCGGCTTGCGGT
>CAUHTR010007757.1:147260-169470 GCA_959609185.1 Schmidtea polychroa
CACCCGGATATTTTTCTGTAGTAAAAGGTTTTAATATTGTAGATGTTGTTTTTGAAGATTGTAGATCACCTCCTATATGTTTTTTAGTTTTGAGATGACTTGCTTTGTGATGTCTTGTAACTTGACAATTACAACTTTCACATGTCCAATATTTACTCATTTTAAAAGTTTTTTTATGGGGGAATCTACTTATGAAGAATCTCCCCTAACATTTTCAATAATTGAAATCTTTCCACCATATAATTTCATTTCTATTTTCTTTTCTTCTAATATTAATGTATATACTTTAGCTTTAAAATTAGAATCCTTTGTTATATGAAGTGTAACATCAACATTATTTATAGCTAGGCGATCATCTTGGTTCGATACATTTATACAAAATATAGAATATAAATTTTTGAAATCTTCTAAACTTAATTGCGGTTCAACTTTGAAATCATAACATGTTTCAATATAATTTAGATATGGGAATATGTTTTCATTATTTTCAATATTAAATTCCATTCTATTTATTGGATAATAAGAACTATTTAATTGAATTTGGATTGTTTTTAAATTATCATCTCCAATCTTTTGAATAAATAGATTGTTATTTTTTTGGAAAGATGAATCTACTTCTTTGAATCCAATCAAGATATATCTTGGTCGGTATGCTAAATTTGCTACCTTTATAGAATAAGTTGAGCCTTCTGTCATACTGAATTCACTACAGATTCTATTTAAATAATTTACATTTATAGATTTGTTGGAATTTAATCTTTCAAGGAGTTTGATTTCAGAATGTGGATTTAATGTCCATTCAGGTATATGCAATTCAAGTGTTGATAATTTTAATTTAGCTTTTGTATCTGCAGCTCCATAGAACAATCTTTTATCACCTTCTAGTCTATTACAGATGAGTTCTATAAAAACATTATGGAGCACCCGGTTATAGTTTTGAAGGAATCCGAACAAGTGTTTTAATTCAAAATAACCTTCAAATTTTTTCAACTTATAAAGTTCAGCTCTTTTATAGTAAGCATAATTTTTATCTAAACCATCTTTATCTAAATCTCCTTTATTAACATCAGGAATCCAACCTGTTAATTCACCATATTCATTTTTATAATCACAACCAGTCAAAATAAAATTTAACATTGTAGAATATACTCCTGGATGTAAAACAGTTTCAATTTCTGATGATCCTAGTTTTAATCTCATGTTGGAGAATAAATTTGGAAAGAAATTGTTTTCTAGGGTTATATCTTTGTTTGCTTCAATTTCTAATTCAATTTTATAATATAATTTGGCATTACAAATATCTATTGGGTTTGATGTTTGAAGAGATTGAAAAACTATATCACCCCTACGATTTAAGTTTGCAATAGATCCTGAAGTTGGAGAGATTTTTAAAATATCGATTTTTTTTATTTCATGAGTAAATTCTTTATTATAATCAAGATTTAATTTATTTTTTTCTTGAATTTTAAGATTTATATTATTCATTTTTATAATAAAAATTTAAAAAATGACAAAAATCCGAACTCCGATAGCGCAGTGGGAATAGACTGACACAGTGGTTCAAATGCTAGTGGTTCAAATCACGTCTGAGGTTAGTTTTTTTTTCAACATAAAATAATATTAAAAATTTGAAAATAATATTGAAAATAATTTTTGAAAATAAATATTAAAAAAATATATAGTGTGGGTATCTTAGGAAATAAATCTTGTATATTTTATTTATTTTATTAATTAATTATTTTTTAAACATAAATATGAAAAAAAAAATATTGAAACGGGTGTTGGTGGCGAACCGGTAATTATCGCCACCAGTCTTTCGAACACCCCCGGATCGATTCTCTAATGTGCACATTTATTTCTTGGTTGTTTTCGGACCTCTTTCGGATTCGCTTTCGAATTCATTTGTACTTTCGAGCAGCACACTTAAAACGCCGATGAAATCGTATTCGAGCGAGAAGCGAATGATAAGGTGTGCTGCTATTATCGGATTGATTCTGATTATGGGCCTGGCCAGCTTGTATATTGGAAGAGATTTGATAAACGAAAGAGGTTGAAATAAAAAAAAAATGATCCGGATCAAAAAAAACTGTTGAGAGGACAGTGGAAAAAAAAATACCACTGTCCTCTCAGAGCAGTTTTACTATTTTCATAAAATTTTTTATTCGATAAAAGTATAGATTATAGGGCGTTTTTTTAATAGTTTAAGTGAAATGGAGGTATGAAAGCTTGGGGGGTTGTGTTGGTTAGGGATATATACACACTACTGCTGTATGTAAAATTCGGTATAAACCGCGGGTTATATGCGGGAAAATACAGTATATATTTATTGTTAATTTGTAATATGCATACTGAATTTATAATATTATATATTAAATAGAATTTGTATGATTGTTGCATGTTAATATCGCTCAGAATTTGAAAACAAATTATTTAATTCTCCAAGTTTTAGTTGGCATTTTGTTTTAATCAAGATTTTGGAATATTTTTGGAATTTTTGAAAGTAATAATTTTGAATAAAAATAAAAATGTCAACACAATCTTAACATGCAATACTATAAACACGGGAGTTAAGGTCAACTATTACCAAAATCGTATCATTAAATTTCAAAGACACTTAATATATGGGATTTTATATGGGATGACTTGACAACATCATTTAGGCATCTAAATTATAATCAGTTATTTAAAATATTATTTAAGTAAAATTTATATATCAAAATTTTATTATGATTAATAATTTTATCAATGATAAAATTGAAATTAATTTGATTGATTGATATTATTTATTGATTGATTAATTTTGGAAAAAAGGTTTTAATTACTTCAATCATTTGAGTTAACAGAAGAGCATTTAAATTTCCTTTTATTTTAACCTTTTGATTTTTAAAAATTATTTTAAATATATATATTTTGATCATGATTTATTAACAGTGTCGCCATATCTGAAGTCTTTATCAATGGTTTCAGCAACTAAGATTCTACATTTAATCGAAGCTTTCAGTAGTCCATGGTTTTTATTTTCAAGTCCAACTAATCATCATCTCATATTCTTCCTATTGGAAGTTCTTAATAATATCATTCAATATCAATTTGACGGTAAAATAGATTTGTTATTAGTTTACATTTAGTAGTATACTCATATAATACATATATATATATATATATATATATATATATATATATATATATATATATATATATATATATATATATATATATATATATATATATATATATATATATGTGTGTGTGTGTGTAATTGGTGTATTTAAAATTTAAAATTTAAAATTTAAACATTGTTTTCATACGAAACATTTTCAAGAAACATTAACATCATCCAAAAAAATAAATAAACAACGTTAAATTATTTAAATACGCCAAAATCTTACAATCAGAAACACTTATTTTTTTATTGGTACACTTCTTAAAATGATCACTAATGTGGTCAGTACATGCCGCCGACAATGCTCAAGAACTCGAGTGTAGAGATGACGGGCAGTTTCTCAAGTGTATGTGGCATTACACCAATTACATGGAAATAGATACACGAGTTCTGAACACAGACAAACTGGAGTTGGAGACTTATTATTGAACATGCTCAGTGAACATGAGTATTTAACATCCATTTATCAACGATCTCTTTTGTCATGCGCTTCAGAAAAGATTTAGAATAAGAAGCAGCACAACTAGAGAAACATGGGTATTTGCACAGGTTTATCTGGAAGTAATGATCTTATTGATGTTGCAGTTAATATGTTGTCAAGTTTTGAAGGTGAAAAATTTCGATCCAACCACACTGATCAAAAATACGCTTTGGTATTATCTTGTTCTGAGGGCTTCATAGAGTTATAAGAACTTTTTCCAATTTTCACCTCTGATTTCTTTTCAATTGACATTGGATTTAACATAAAATAGCTTTACTATTTTTTTATTTAAAAACATTGGAAGAGTATCAAACTGGTGGGTGGCAAGTAATCCACATTTTACCCACTCATGCTGTTTAAAGCGCAGTTTAGAATACAATATGTTTTACCACTGGACACTGGGTGAGTGAACAACATTGGTAATATGTAGAATTCTAGTACACAGTAATCGGTAAGCATTCGAACAGACTACTGATAGAAGGTATATGCTCGTCTTTATTTTAATTCCAAAATAGATTATGTCCAAAATCTAAAAGTCTATGATTTTGGCTATATTCATTATATATAGGGATCGCAATACCGGGATCCCGGTATTCCAGGAAAAAATCAATAAAATTCAATACCAGTATTATATTTTTTAAAACCGGTATTTCGGTATCGGTATATCAAATTAACCCCATAATACAATCATGAAAGCTTTTAAAAATACTTTTACACATACATGAATAAAAGATAAAAGTATTACAAAATTTCTCGAAAAAAGAAAATATAGCTTTCCTCACATTCATAAAAGCTTTTTCATATTTGTAAAAGCTTTTTTATTCGTCTTGCAATCATAAATGTTATATTTTTGATACAACATAGAACATAAACGTAGTTTTTCATTATTTATTTAGAGCGCATTTATAACTGAAAAAAATAAATGTTTTAATAGTTTGTTGCATTATCATTTGAAGTAACATTTAAATAATTTTTGTGGTGTATAGTAACATTTAAATAATTTTTAAAATAATTTTTAAGCATTTTAAAGTTATTGAGGCTTGCTGTGAGTAAGTATTTACGCATTTTGAATTTTTCTTTGTATGTAGTGTAGAATTTTACAGCGCCGAAAATGGAAAATCTAATTTTTGAAGAAAAGAATAGTGAAAAAAATTCTGTATGATGTTATTTCTTGCGTGAAAAAAAAGGCCAATCGGGAAAATGTAAGCAATGTAAACACATAATTAAAACTCAAGGAGGAAGTACAAATGGATTACGTACTCATCTAAAGACAATGCATAAAATTAATTTGTCTAAAAGAGACATATCTGGTTCCAGTGTTTCTAATACTGAAAACGTTACAGCCGGTTGTTCTCAAATAAGTACACCAGCATCAACTAGCGGAAAAATAACTAGCTATTTCGTTAATAACAACGAAACTTTGTCGGTAGTTTTAGCTCGTATGATAGCTGACGATGGAATGCCTTTCAATATTTTTATTACATCGAAAGACATCAGAAAGGGTTTAATTGAAAGGGGGTTTTAAATATACCACAATCAAGTAACTCTATAAAAAAATTGTTATGGCGTACAGCAAGGAGATCAGCAGCCAGATGATTAAGAAATTTTCCTGTAGAATATTTCGTGGTGAAAGCTTCAGCTTAACATTTGATGAGTGGACGTCCATAAAAAACAGACGATATATAAATATAAATGTTCATTCTGCTTGCAAAAAATTTTGGAACCTCGGACTGACTCGTATACATGGCTCACTAGCGGTTAAAAAGAGTTTGGAAAGTAATTGGTCTTGATTTTAGACTTCAAAACCCCGGTGGAATAGCTTGTTTAATACGCTAGAACGTTTCTATAAAATAAATGTTATTATGAATTTTTAATGTAGATGAATTACTTTTTTTTAAATTAAAGAATTTTTGTTTCGTTTTCTTAATAGTTGTTGTGTTTTATTTTGAGTATTATTATTTTTTGGAATACCGGTATTGATACCGGGATCCCGGTATCAATAAATTTCAATACCGAAATACCGGTATTGTTTTTTTGGTTTTTTTGCAATCCCTAATTATATATAAAAAAGAATCATCGAAAACATTTATCAGGTTTCTTTCGTTACGTCAACTGCAAATTCAAACTGGTTCAGAAGTAGTGATGTTATATTAATAAAAAAAGTTGTCTATTAGTTTACAGTTTTTTTACAGGGGTAGGCCAGATATATTTTGAGCACACACATACGCATATATATGCAATTTCTTATGCAGTTTTTGGGGATGTCCGTTTTTAATAGTTTTTATTTATTTATTGCAAAATATACCAGCAATGCTTATTATTATTTTCTCAATCGGTCATTATTAAGTCTATTAGTGAAGTTTATATAAAAAGTAATCTTTTTTTTCCTTTATAAAACGAAGTTTTCTATGCGTGAAATTTATTTTAAAATTTGCGAAATAAGTATTATGAGTAATTTGATATTATGCGATGTGCTTTTCAAAAGTTATGGAACGTATCCCTAATTATACACTGTAACCCGTGTTTTTTGCGTTTTTCTGAGGAACATATATATTCATATTGCTCAAATTAATTTCTGTGCAAAGTGGTAATGTGATATTAACACTAAAATTATAAAGTTCTAAATTTAAAATATTATAATTTATTCGAAAATTAATTTGTCTGAATTTAAGTAATTTAAGTAATACATCTTTGTTATTTTTATTGAAACCTGATATTTTTATTATTCTATACCCTTTGTTACATAATATATTCAGGCAATAGTAACATTATTTATTCAATGATCCGTAAACGGCAAATATTTCACGATCTTAGCAGTTTAAAAGCAGACTCGGCAAGCATTTCCCAAGCTCTTAGTAAAAAATCAAAAAGAGCAGCCAAAATTGCTGTGATGATTCCAGCACCAGTTTCTCGAAATAGTCCATCAGGAAGTTTTTATACTCCTCAGACTCCAAATTCACCCATCAGTCAAAGAAGTGCCAGCATCGAGGTAGTGTTTAAGATTTTATAAATCTATCCAATAAAGTCAATTAATACCAGAGTTCGAGTCAGATTAATTCAGATGTTGAAACTGGACAATTGAAAGCCAGCTTAGAAACTACTCCATCTTTACAATTTACAATAGATAAAAGTCGATCGAATCTCAGAAGAACTCCAACGGTAAATGATATATATTTACCTAATATTACTTTCCTATTTTGTTCTATGATGCAAATTAAAACAGGCAAGGAAAGGGTTGTGGAAATAATGGGAAACCAATACATTTCTCCAATTCTGAGCCCTTTTGAATGATCTGGTTTTAAAATTTACTTATTTTATATTGTATAGTAAACATTATCCAACATATTACTAATTTAATATAAATAACTCTAATATAAAAGAATTAAAAATTTAAAAATTAAGTTGAAAAACATTTCTTATTGAATATATGCTATTTCATATAATAAAATTTGAACACAAAACACTTTTATTCATGATGCACGATGATTCTCTCCATCTTCTTTCTTTAGGCCAGCGAAAATAATGAATTTCAAACTGGTTCAGAAGTAGTGATGTTATAAATATGTGATATGTGATACATTACGTAATTATTATCCTTAAAGAAATGTATATAAATTCTATAAATTATTTTGAGTTGTTATATCAAAAATTTCACAAATTATAAAATTTTAAGCAGCTCTCGAGCTCCGTGGAGCAAACATAAAAAACCACTGTCAGACTTAATAAATTGAAGAGTAGAAATATGTGTGCTTTATTTATAAAATACTTTATAAGAAAAGCGTTATATTTGTGGGAAAATTTAGTAAAAATAATAATTAATGTATTTTTGTGTTCTTGTTTTTGTTTTCTTAAATTTACTTATTTATTTTTTATTCTGAATATATTATTTTTACATATTTTTTTATTTTTAATACTAACTTATGTAATATCATCACAAATCTAGCACCCTGAAAACGTCGTAAAACCGGAGAAGGGAAGAGAAGCTGAATATGAGTGTGTTGGTTTTTCTTTAAGTTGTCAAGCAATGTCTTTTAATGTTGTTGTTTATGCAAAACACATTTGATGATTTCAAATATTGAAAATATGGAACTGAATATGAACGAAATAGAAATATCAAAATCATAAAACATTAATTAACAAAAATTGACAACTACACGGTTCTTTTACGTTATCTTATGAAGTTGGTGTTGGATACCAAATTTTTGTTAAAAACTGCAGCAGGAATGAAATCATTTTCCATTTTATATTCTGAATTTAAGGTTAAATAATAATGGACGTAGTATGCACTGTTGGTTGATATACGATGTTTCAAACAAACTTTTTATTCTTTACGTTCTAGTTTTTTATAGTTGATTTTGTAATTCTTTTTAAACTTACAGATTAATCTTTTCGATGACAGAAGGTTGGTAATTATCTTCAATGAAATATAAAAAGTTATATGCTCAAAGATAGAGAACAAGAAAATCAATATTCATAAAATGTGATATCTGTAGTGGCAAAATATGCAAAAGAACATTGACAACTGAGTCAACTATAAATAGATTTATGGCAAAGCAAATGAATCAAAAATGTAAAAAAATTTATAGATATGATTACTGGACACTATAGCTCTGAACCTTGGCTATTATTTAAAAGAACTTTTTACATAATGAGTTCGAATAGTTTTTTCCCAGAAAATTCTTCAATATTTAAAAAGCGTCATTTATATATACACTATTAATTATATTTAACCTTAATTATTTACTTAATTATTTATTTTAATTTTCATTTGATCCTAAGTTTCTCTTACTTAAAACAACCGGAACTATATATTTTCGCTAATAATAGATAATTTATAAAAGAATGGCGTTGAACCCATGTTATTATAAAAACGCGAAGCATATTATGTGATTTTAAGAAATAAATGTCAAAGGATCAGCAATATAAAATTATTTTGGAAGAGACTTAAGTGAATAAAAAGATTGAGAATTACTAGAATCTCTATTTTTAAACATACTTTATTTTTTTTAGGAAACTGTACTTCCTGTTTATTTACATATAAGTCTTTTCCATTACTTTATTAGCCAATTTCAGTAAATCAATAATTTTTCATGAAGTCACAGAAAATGAAAATATTAGTCACGGAATCCATGTTTAATTGAATTAGATTTGCAGGAGAAAATTGTTAATAATAGTCCATTTTTAAAACTACACATTATATCCTAACCTTTCAATAATAATTTGATTATTAATATATTTTCATTTTAAAATTTTTTTGTGATATTTTGTTTATATCTTCTTAAATTTATTATTTAATTCAATTTCTTTAAAATCATCTTAATATTTGTAGACAAGTACTTCTGATGATACTTTCAATTCAAAAGTTCAACAATGCGTTGGAGATGAATGGATTCCAAACCCTGAATGGGCACAAAGTTGGAAACAAAAATTACCTTTACAAACCATTATGAGACTTCTTCAAGTATTGGTGCCACAGGTGGAAAAGATCTGCATAGATAAGTTAGTAAAAATTACTATTTGATAATAATGTTAATTATTAATAAAAAGTAAAACGCAAGCACCTGTTTTACAATATATTTTAACAAGCTCACTGTTTTTTTAAATAAATAATTAAACAGACATGGAAACGTATATTGAATATTCATTTTACGTTATATTTTGACAGTTGGCTGTCGTCATCAGGCAGGATAGAAAACTATAGAAATTACTGATTTTATGAACAAGTTTTATTAAATATTTCTAAATTATAATTTAAATAATAAATAATTGTTTTATTTGTAAAAAATATATCTAAAGATTTTAAAATATTTCAATTTTATCTCCAAATTATATACTATTAATTTTGATTTTAATTAATACTTACATATTTAATTTTTAAATTTATATATTTAATTCAAACCAAAAATAATTTAATATTAATCAGCAATCTTTAAATTAGAAAACTTCATTTTTAATAAAAAGTTATTTAACATATAAATTTAATCATTCAAATCACCTAAAAATAAGAACAATTTACATGCCTCAATTTAACATTCAAAACGCGTGTGAAAAAAAGTGAAATTTTCTATTCTAAATTTACTGAAAGATTGATATCACTGTTAGGGCTTAAAAGGGAACCCATAGAAATTGCATCTTTTGCTAATACCATTCATTTATGAAAAAAAAACTTATTAAATTAACAAAAAAAGTTTATGAAATTCCCCCAAATCAAAAATTCGATGTATATATATTTTGATTTCGTAATAAGCAACAAATTAATCGTTTCACCAATAGTATATTCGAAAACAAACTACAAACATCAAACCAAACTATAATATCAACTACACTGTATCTATTATATTGTACAATACAAGATACAAATTCAAAACTATATTTATATTCAAACTCTGATCGCATTCAAGGTTTAATAATTCGTCCAAAAATTTATCTATTTTAGACTTGGCAGTAACAACTTTAGAAGAATGAATGAGAAAATTGTTCGATGATAATTCTTTTATTTTAATTTTTAATTTATTCATAACTAAATATTAATTAACAATTTTACAGAACATCAAAAAAAATGAATAATTAGTTTTACAATTAAAAATTTTAGCATCTTTATATTTCGAAAGTCCATATATTTTAACTGGTCACGAATACATTCGACGAATAGATTTAATCACATCTGCATCAATATGTTCATTCTTAATTAAATCTCCAAGCATATTTGCAAAACCTTTTCATCTTTAACATGAAATAATTTTGTATTTTTCAGAAAATTATTTGCTTTCACAAATTGAGAAGTACGACATTATTCAACTTATCTAAATACACATCATGGACAAGAATCATCAATCCATTTCCTTTGCCATATTTACATAAATTAATGTCTTTGGCTTTCTTCCTAACATATAACCTTTATTGTTCTTTTTTTATTTTTACAAACACACTTAATCGTACATAAAGTAATATGAAAATACAAATGTTCAATCTTTGCACGCAATTTAGTTTCAACAATACGATCTTTAATACAATTTTTTGGACCATAGTTCAAAATAAGTTCATCATTCTCTAATAAGACAATCTTATTTTAAAACAGAATTCTCAGGATTAATAATAATATTAGTAATAATAATAATAATAACAATAATAATAATAATAATAATAATAATAATAATAATAATAATAATAATAATAATAATAATAATAATAATAATAATAATAATAATAATAATAATAATAATAATAATAATAATAATAATAATAATAATAATAATAATAATAATAATAATAATAATAAATTATAATAATAATAATAAATTATAATGTAAATAAATAAATAATTGATAAATAGAGGTCTGACAGATGAATCAGAAATTATTAAATTCCTGCAAAGAGGAACACTTGTTGGATTATTACCGGTTCCTCATCCGATTTTGATAAGAAAATATCAAAGTAATCCAGGAACTGATAAATGGTTTAGAACGTATATGTGGGGAGTAATTTATTTAAGGTGATAAAAAATTTCATATATTTAAATTTATTTATTTCATTTTAGAAACATCGATCCACCCATTTGGTATGATACAAATATTCAGCTTTTTGAAATTCAAAGGGTCACTGGAAGTAACTGAAAAATTAAATGTTTTTATTTACTTCGCAAGATACCATTCGATTGTCTTTTGTTCTTTGTAGTGTCTTTACTTTATTGTTTTTCTCATTTGTCGTAAAAGGTTGATAAAAATAAATTTGGTAATCTGCTGGAAGAAATTTTTAGAAAATTGCTGCGCGGGGTAATCTATAGTTATCGTAGAAGTTGACTAATTACGCCATAAATTTTCTGACTATAATGAGGGGGTCTTTTTAGTCTCAGTGATTTTCAATACAAAAAGTGATCCTCGTTAAAAAGCCATGGTATTTTTTAGTCCTAGGATATTTTCAATACAAAACCCATGATATTTTATGGTCTTAGAATTTTTTGTACACAGATTTAATGGTCAGATATTTGATTAATAAATAACCACTTGAAATAAAGGTCAATATTTTAAAATTAAGTAAATCAAGGGCTATATTTGGTAAATCAGTAATTTAACGTTTATATTTTTAAATTAAGTAGATCAAGGGCTATATTTGGTAAATAAGTAAATTAAGGTTTATTTTTGGTAAATATGTAAAATAAGGTACCATGTACTAACAACTCATAAAAATAATAATTAAAGACTTAATAAAATTTATTCAACATTACATATTTGCTTATGATAATCTCTTCTTAAATAACCTATTAGAATATTTCTTTTTTGACAACATCTAAAAGAACAACTAGATACTAAACACTATCAACCAGAAAGCTAAAACTAACAACCAAGTACTTACAACCAAATACAAAATACATAAAAATAATAACAATTAAAGACTTAATAAAATTTATTCTTCCTCACATATTTGTTTATTAAAATCTCTTCTTAAATCAACTAGTAAAATATTTTTTTTCTTCTTGACAACATCCACATCTAAAATGTTAACCAGCTACCAAGTACTTACAACTAGCTAAAAATGTATTTTATCAAATATTTTTTTTTGAGTTATAATTCAAAAATATTTTTAATAAAATTGCAATCTGTAGTTAAGAAAACTTTGTATGATTAAATAAAATCTAGTCTAAATTTAGTAAAAATGATGACTTTCGCCAAAGAATGAATGGTAAATGAGAATAATTGTCAACTCAACTACTTTAAAAATAATAAAACACAACATTGAAATGAGACCTTTTAGAATAAGAATATACTAATCATCAGTTAAGGAAATTGTAGAACAGTCATAAAGATGTAAGTGTGTTGATTAATTGGTTATAAAATTGACAAATGGGCATTTCAATTTAGAGAAAGTTTGATAGAGTCCAACGGTGGATACAACACATTATGGAAACTCAGTATTATTGAGCATAATCGATTATGAATCGAATAGATTTTCAATTTGGCAGAGGTGGAAATAGGAGAATGAAATAGACGTTAGTGATCATCTTCAAACTATATTTCTCGGCCATGTTGTGCTGTTAGAGATACTTGTGAACAAAAGTAGAACATTCCACTCTAAAGACATAAGAAGTCTGTGCAAAAATGCTTTACCGAAATGCCTATAGACCCTCGATAAATGGTATTGTATAGAAACTCCATCGAAAAGTTAAAAGGATTATGGCACAAGTAGGGTGTGTCAAAAAGAAATCTGTATTGTTATACAACTCTCTTCTGACGAATAATTTTATCATAGATTATGTTCTAGTAAATCTTATATTCATTTGAATTTCCAAAGCAATCTTTTACACCATCAGTGGTATCCAAGTTCAAGATAATCGATAGAGTTTATGTAAATTTTGAATATTTTACGCCATGGAAACTTGAAAATGTCAAAAGTCTGATGAATGGGATAAATAGCGATGAATGGGATTAATCAACATGTAATCAACATCAGATTGGCTTCAAGGAAAACAAAAGTTAGTTTTCACCTTCAGATCGAAGAAGCATTGGGTCCTGGGAGTTGAGAAATTCTCCAAACTGGTTGGATGACTACATTCGAACGAGCTCGGGTGAAGGTGTCATTTTTGCGAAATAATTAATGTCGTTTGATTAGGTGGACTTTGTCAAATTTTAATGGAAAATCACCATAACGCTTAAATACGAGCGAATAGTCATCAACTGTATCAAGAGAACATTTCAAATAGAAACAAAAAGATTTGTAATTAAATTGATTTTAATTAAAAAACCAGCACTTCATCAGCAATATATTAAATTTTAGAAATGGTTTGTTTTAATTTTTATGAAAATAAATTAATCCATAGTAAAATTCAAAGACCAACAAATTGAATTCAATGATAAACCAAAAAAATAATTACATGGCAAAAAAAAATTATTAAAAAGGTAATAACACCAAAATGGTCTGCCAATAAATGTTTAGCTGAAGTGCAATGTTGTGATGACCCCTATCTTTTATCTTTTTCATTATTGATCAGTTTTAAATTTTTGTATTCTTCATATTTTACAGACTATAAATTAGTACGTTGTCTAATATCCTGAAAAGAAATGCAAATAAATGAAATAGAATAATAAAAATTCGAAAAAAATCATTTCAAAGAAAATAAATTCAATTCAGAAAAGTAAATAGTTAAAATTATAAACGATAAAAATAATATTGATTTGTCAAAAATAATTTTCAAAATGTACATCAGTCTATGAATAAGATATAAAATGATTTTTAATAAATACACGTCAATAAATTTTGAAATTCTTCAGTGAGGTAATCACGCTCATACCCTTTTAACTTATAAATCCTGAAAACACAGTAAAGCATAAAAATAGAACAGCTCTAAATTTGGTCAATTTAAATTATATTGCACATTTTGCTGGATTTCTGATTAGACTCAACTCCTTTCTCAGGACAACTAGAAGTTTTAGGTTTAGGGCCAGCACCATTGACCTTCCTCGAAATTACTTTGCTTTGAAATTTCCGATTATTGAAAAATTTCCGACCCAGTTCCGGATTACTAAGACTATGAGGAATATTACTCATTCGCCGATTGCTTCAAAGAAAAAATTGTATTAAACATTTGATAAAATCTAATTCTTACCGATGGACTCGGTGGAGCATTATTCGATATGTACCTGTGACGTAATTCCTCACGGTTTGAGCTTGGGCTACTTCGATATGTTTATCTGTTATGCCAAGTCGAAGAAGCATTTTAGATGCTTCAATTGAATCTTTTTCTAAAGGATCTATTTCAGATATTGTATCAATGCTAATATCATCTGTATGGCTTATCGTTTCAATTTCTGGAATCTAATAAATTATTAACTTATAATTAGTCCTATAAAAATCCCACAAATTTAACTTCATTCGGATAATTAATAAAACTTCAATTTTTGGAGAATCTCTTAATCTTTCGTTACGTGGTGCGTTTAATAAGTACCCTGGCTATCCAAGGTTATTTTAATATTCATCTGCATAGCAGGGTGGAAAAGCATATTTTCAATTTAATTGCCAAATCTTACTATATCATGTTGAGTATCGAAGTGTGATTAAATTCTTTGTTCTGCGTAGTGATAAAAGCTAGCAAATATGTAATTAGCTGCCACTCTAGTACCACAATCTATGATTGAGTGAGCTAATTCAAATATGGTAGTCAATGCTTGATGATGAAAAAGTTGTCCGTCCTTATGAAATTTCAGACCAAAAAAGAGAGGAATGTTTGCAAATTGTGAAAGAAGACTGCCTAATTACTATCAAGAATATCTCGCCACGGTTAAATGTGAATAACGAAAATGTGCATACCATTCTGAATGAATTCGGTGTAAAAAAATTGGCATCCAGGTTCGACTGTGTATAAAATCCTTTTATCAGTATATACTCCTGAGACAAACGTGAGTCCAGAAAATGTAAATTTCCAGAAGAAAAGAGTTCCAGGAAGATGATATTTGGAACATGTAATCGAGCATCATTGATGTAGATAATTTTTTGATATCAAAGTGGCATAATTTGTAAATAAAGCCTTTGTGAAATTCTTGCATTGCTGGAAAGTGTGTAGACCACAATGGGTCTTATATTGAAAAATATAGCCTACATATCCTTGTTGTTATGCTAGAATTTACCATTCCTGTTGGCTTTCTTTAGTGCTTAATCCGCGTACCTATTGAACGCACTACATTTAATGAAGATTTTCACTTGGTAATCCACAATTTATGGTTGCATTTATAAAGACAAACTTTCTCATTTCGAAAAATAATTCTTTTTTTAAGATAAAACTACATATATCTTCACCCGTTATACGTGTTTCTGGTAGCTTAATGAAATTAGTTAATAGTGGTCACCATATTTAGAATTTATATTTTTGATAATTTAAGTTATCGTTTTATTATTAAAGTGATTTTAAAATGAAACAACAATACCTAAATTTGCAACCGTAATTGATTCTACAATTGATAGCTACTCAAATTGAAGGAACATTTTTAATATATTTTACCTGTAAAATGTTACTTGGATTTCACTCTTACATTTTTGTTTTGATAGTTTCACAATATTGTTTTTCGATATTTCATTAAAATTATTGAGGATTATAAAATAATGAAAAATTAAAAATGCAATGTGAAAAATTTTTAACACAAACTAAAATTGAGTATCGAAAAATATGCTACTCAAAAAAGAATCAAAAAAGAATTGAGATATTGGTGTGTTTGTTTTTTGTTATAATAATAATAAACTGATACTAAACATGGTTAAAACAATTTATGATGGATCGGGAGAAAACTTAATTAATATATTTCGGGAACGTAGAGAAAATTTTAATAAAGAGACAAAAGAAAGAGATAATAAATAATAATACTAATAACAATAATTATTTTATTATTATTAATCTTTTATTATTTTTAATATCTTATTTTAATTAGTATATGATTCATTAGTGAATTAGAGAAATATAAATTTGAAATAAAAAAGTTTTCAGATTGTAGAGAAGAACAAAACATTTTATAATTGAAAATCCCCATGAAATAAATTTCTGCAATTAACTTAAGATTTATTTAAAATAAAAATTTCTCATATTTCATCGTTTGCTTTTAATGCTTTTTTGTTTATAATTTGCTTTATGAATTTCTTTCAGTTTCTAAATTTTGTTTGAATTGAGTAATTGGTAAAATCACAGAAAAATTTCCTTTTGATAATAAATCAGGAAGAATGTTAATTAAAAGCATTAGCGAAAAGTGAATTTTGTAAAAATTTTAACTCAATTTTATTAATATTATTATTATTTGTTTACAGAAAACATTAAGACCAAGAAGCTGGCTTTCTTTATTAACTTTAGAAATATAATCCAACACAACTGTTATCATTTCATCTGTGAAGTCATCATACTATTGTTTCAACCATTCTTTGTTTTTTGTCACTGATTGATTGTATATTGAATTCAAAACATTGGATAATTGTTCAACACTTTTGCTAGCAAACATTTGAATTGTGTTTATCCTTTTAAGAGCTCGATTAAATAGAATATCATATTCCTTCTTCTCGGCAGTTCCANTAGCTTTCCTTATGACGATGGATCAGTCACAAGTTTAATCTTTCAATAATGTCAGTAGTTATCTCCCTGAGTCTATATTTGTACATGACCAACTTGGAGAAAAACGTAAAGGTTTTTGTTGGAAACATTATATTAGTGATGAATATTACAAAATTCAAAGACATCATGCTGTAATCATTAAAATTTACATGAACTGTAAATACGTGTATTTTTACTTCGTAGTTTTGACGGGTTATACTAATAAATAATATTAAACATTTTAAATGATTATAAAATCAAATAAACTTGATAGGATCTAATAGTTGTGAAATATGTAAAAATTTTCACAACTATGGATTATTAGACATCATAAGCAAAATTGTGCATCTTATCTCAGGAAATGAGAATTGTGTCGATGAAATCTTTTGGTGTTAAATGGTAATTCCGTGTCCAGAAAACTAATTGGTTTTACCATTCCCAGCTTCCTAATTTGTGTCATTTCTTTTGGAAAATATTCAAATAATATAACAAAGCCTCATTATTGGTAAATACATCTTTTATTTGAAAGTGAATATTTTAAAAATAAAATTCTTAAATAAAAATTGTTGTTTAAATTTATAATGTATTTAATTGTTACTTATGTTGTTTTTATTTTGAACTTTTTAATCATAATGTGTAAAAAGCCGACGGAAGTTTCACTAATTCATTTTACTGGTTTCTTAAAATAATAATTTTATAATAGTTTTAAAAATTTATATAAATTTATATTTTACCAAAGGTGTAGCTTTAAATGGTTGATAAGCATCTGGGAAATGTTGACCAGCGAGCCATTGGTGATTTTTAATTTGTTGAATTGTTAACCGTTGATCAGGGTTTTGTTTTAGAATTTGTTGAATAAGATTTTTAGCATCTAGGGGTAACCAATTTGGGCAAACGTAATTTCCAGCTAATATCAATTTCTTTAACAGTCCAACTGATTCACCACGAAACGGCATAGAGCCGCACAACATGAAATAGAGTAGAATCCCCAGTGCCCAAATGTCAACACAAGTTCCATAATACCTGAAATTACAATATTTTATGCTAATTAATATGTTATTTGAAATTTTTTAATTTTTTTAAAAATTTTTCTAATTTTTTAAAAAATTAAGTTTTTTTAACTTTTATACCAATATAAAATCCGTGTCGTATGACCTACTGCTTTCCCTTTGAAATTTTCTTTACTTTATTTACTATAATAGTTTCAGAAGTTTAAGTTTTCAGGTTTCTGTGACATAATTTGAAGTATTATAAGAGAAGCATTAGTGTATATATTATATACCTCAAAATTAATAATATAAATCTCAATCCCAAATTAATAAAATAACCAAATAAAACTAAAATTAATATAAATAATTCCAAGAACCTCATAATCAAAAATCCGATTAACAAGATATAATGGAAAAATTAATAAAATAATATGAAAACCCTGTAAATTCTTTAATACAAAAATAGGGGCATAAGTGCTTGAAGAATTAGTTTGAAACGAAAAAGAAAATACAAAACTTTTATTAACATCTGAAATCGAAAACATTGGGAAAATATATTTGCAAACTCTAATGATATGTAACAGTAAATTCTGGAAACGTGCAAAGTATTTTTAGTTAGAAGCAGTAAATTAACTTGTTGTGAAAGGTTTGTGATTGTGTAAGTCATGAGTAAGGAAATTAAATTAAATGTATCATTTACACAAAATATAATTCTGAGAAGTAAAGTATTACTAGGATTTCTACATAACAGGATTTTGCGAGGAATCAATGTGGAACTGACAAATAAATTGAAGTCAGGAATGTGATGTTTCATCTATAGGGCAAAATATGTAATAACGATGGAACTCAATAATTAAACTGAATACAAATATTTCCTGGATTGTTTAATGATGAATGCCTCGACAATGTTTAAGACTTCAATGTCTCAAAATCTTTTATTGTTTTGTTGACTTTTGACCTTTCTTTTAATTTTGATATTTCATTTATTTTTTATTATGACAAAAGATCAAAAATTAATTTTCTTTATTTCTATATTTTTATATCAACTAAAACAAAATATGAATTTAATGATGAAGTTAGTAGTAGGATTGGTCGTTCAGATTAATAAAGTAAAAATGAAGCTTGTGTTTATCTAGCGTGAGTTAAAGGAATGCGTGTTTATCTCGCGATCTCATTTAAATAGAAAATAAATATCGTAATAAATATCGGTAACGAAGGAACTACGTATACATAATTTTGGTGGAAGCACGACATTTATTTGTTTTATATTTATTGGGGATTATGATAATTTAAATGAATATGAACACCTATGCTTCAGTAATAGCACTAGATTGAATAATTGTAATTGTTAAACAATTGCTGGACATACATTTTTACTATTCTTGTCATGATGGCGCGTTTAAATATTTTTTAATTGTTCAAAATATTTTTATCGCTTTGATAGATAATAATAATAAAATTAATAATAATAATAATAATAATAATAATAATAATAATAATAATAATAATAATAATAATAATAATAATAATAATAATAATAATAAGTGATGATTTCTTGTTAGCAGCGTTTATTATATAAAACAATAAAGTGATAATTTAAGCCTTTTGCTGCGAATAATGTAAGGTCCCAGTTGGGGGCAATTTCGAAAATAATGGATTTTTAAAATTTGATAAATCATAATTTTTCTCAATTTTTCACGTCCTATTTTATGTATATTATAATAGAAACAATTTCTTAACACTGAAAATATAGTTCTAACCAAGATCTATAAGCAAAATTGAAATTTTTAAGCAAGGGATTGTAAAATAATTTGTTAATTAATTCAAAAACTGGGGCAATTTGACTTTTAAACTCTATTTTTTGGGACATAGAGCATAACATGATGAGAAGCGCTGCCCTAAATGAATTTGCTTGATTCCACTGTAATTTCGGCAGATAATGAAATACAATTCAGTTTTTTATACATAAAAATTTGATCAAACCTATACAGCTGTGTTCATATTATTACAAAGACATGAGATTAGTGAAGAAAGAACCGATTTAAACGGATTTATCTGGCGTTGCCAGGTTCAAAATAAAAAAGACAAACACCATTGTCAAACGGATGTTACGGTGAATTCTTTTAAGGAAGATTCTAAATTTTCTTTAATAAAAAATTAATTATTCTATAAGTCTAGTTATTAAACCCCAGTTTCTGTTCTAGCGGAAAAGGCAAGTATTAATTCCATAACCGTAATCAATTTATTTTTTAAAAAGTCTAGGGTAGTGTTCTACACAATAGCCCATTATTTCACATATTCAATTATATAATTATATTAATTTAAGTCTTTCTACAGCTACTAATTCTTTGAAATCTGTTGATTTTTATAAATCATTTTTTCCTAAATGATTTTTAACGGAAATAAAAAGTAAATTTTTTATCAAAACAGGTGCATATTTCTCACATTAGTTTCTTGAATAAAAACATTATACAAATTGCATATGGCCTAAATATCGTTGGGAAATATAAAAGAACATTTTAATAATTTAATCTTTAATTCCTTTATTAATGCAATTGTTTATTTTTCATCATATAATCTGCAAAAGTTTCTTCCGATTAAGTCCATCCCACTAATTGCATGAGGCAACGCATCACCTTCATACATTGAAATAGTATGTAATATACCATCTTTGGAATTTAAAACAATATCGTTTGTTTTTTTGAAGCATAAAGCAACAGAAAAGCTTAAATAGCAACATAAATAGCTGGATAATGGAATGTTTCAAACATAATTTGAGTAATTTTTTCTCTTTTATCTTTTGGATTTAGGCACATAAAATTTCTGCTTATTTTCATTGATTTGTGAAACAATTGTGGGGCTAATGGATGTGACTTGTCCCTGCGTAAAGTGTCATCAAATCTAATCGCAGATTTTATAGTTTTACAACGCCCAAACCTCAAGCATGCTCGAAATATTGGATAACCATCAACTTCAAACCAGAGCTCTTGTGTGTTCTTATGAGAAGCTTTATAAGCACTAGCAATCAGATGGAACCGTACAAAACCCTTCATTTCTACATATGAGATGTGTTTCCATGATTTTCTATATTTCATTTTACCATACTTATTCTAGCGGTACATCTTGAACATTTTTCCAATTGAGATCCATAAATATGACAAACAGACTATTTTAGTTGATGCCTTTTTAATAATACAATAGGAATCTGTCAAAAATAATAGTGTAAAATTAATAATAATAACAATAAGGGACTATGGTATATCCCACTTAGAAGATCATATATGATTTACTGCAGTACAAAAAAATTCAATGAATTCCTCTAACATTCTGTGATAAATACACTATTTTGATTATCTTTAACTATAATATTCAATAAATTTACTTCTATTTATATTAGATAGAACAACTCTTACCCCTTTTGCTGATAATTTCGTTTCAAAAATATTCTTGAATGTATTTTCATAGCAGATATAGTAAAACAATAATCTTTTCTTGCTAATTTTAAGAAAGTGGTTGAGATCTTAAAAAGACATTATTTATCTATAAACCACTATAAAAGTGAACAACCCCTCCAACCGTTAAATAAAGTCAACAAAAACAATTTTTTAAATTTGTTATTTTAGTATTGTTATAAAAATCAAATAATATAAAATTGATTTTATTTTCAACAAAATATTATATTTTATATTTCATAGTAATATTCGATATTTATTTTTTGATCATATTCATAATTTTTACTTTTACACTACATCAAAAATTTAATTCTACACAATATGAATTTTTGATTTTTTGTCAAGATGAAAATAAATAAAATATCATCAAAAAGATGGAATAAAAAAGGTAATAAAAAAATAATCGATTCAATTTAATTTATGGATTTTTAATATTTTTTAAAATTTAATTTTCTTATATTAAACAACTTTAAAATATATTTAAAATTTTAATTAATTGTTTCATTTAAGTTTCTTGAAAATAGGTTCTGTTGATCAATGAATTAATTAAAATGTTATTACAAATATTTTTAAAAAAATAATTTATTAATGAGATTGAAAATAATTTGATTTTAAAAATATATTTTAATGAAAATATTTTGTAAAGAATTTTGTAAAATCAACACAATATTTCACATTCGTTAAGATTATTAAATTACATGAAATTTGATTATAAAATATTTCATCTTTTGAATAATCGTAAACTATTTATCGCTGATAAATTCTTTATAATGATACAAAAAATTAACATTTATAAAACTCGTATTTTTACTGAAAGAAAGTTGAGTTGTAAACACTACGGACAATGAGTATAAAGCTGAGAGAGTGCCGAAAATTGTGTTAAATAGAAATAAATATAGAAATTTCAATGAAAATAAATGAAATTCTAAAATAAACTGAATAGTTATTTTATATAATATTTTTCTTGGTTTATATTTTCATTTTAACCACCGAAGTTAAAATTTTCATTTACAATAGATGCATGAAAACTGTTAAGGATACCTTCATTCTTCATCACGATGAGTA
>CAUHTR010007757.1:169570-202666 GCA_959609185.1 Schmidtea polychroa
AAAAAAAATCTACTTAAAACTGTCTAATTTGAATTTTAGTACTTTTAATTTCCACTACAATCCAAGAGATGGCATTGAATTATAAAACAAAATTTATGGAATTGAAAAATTCCTACTGAGCATGTGTAAAGTTGCATTTTAATAGGTGGTTTCACCGCGTAACCACTAAGCTTGAAAGGGTTAACGGAAAATTCTGTAAAAAAAAATATTTTTCTTTTAATAAAAAGGGAATTTCCCTTTTTGAATACATTTTTATTTTGATATATTTACTCTAAATAAAAAGTTTAGTAGTATAAATATTTTTTATGGTGAATGGTTATCCCTTACTTTTAATCTCTATTAAATTCAGTTTTAACGTGCAAGTATGAAGATTTTAAATTGATTTAAATTTCTAATTAATTATTAATTAATTATTAAATATTTTCTTTGTTTCAACCTAAGAATGAAAAGGCAAGGTAATTTGGATGACTTTTTTAGCAAATCTATAAAAATAACCAAAAACCCTGAACAGCAAGCTGAGAATATTACTAATTCTAATCAAACAAAACAGGTAAAAGAAAAAAATGATACTTCTGAAGTTCAACACCAATCGGAAAAAGCTGGAACGTCTCGTGATGCTGCGTTATTACATTTTTGGAATGATAAACAACTAAATTATTTTAAAACTAAATACGAGTGGCTTATTGTTGTTAGCGATGAAAATGTGGGATGTCAGTGGTGTTCGAAAGTAGAATCGTTAAATTTAGAAACTGCTAAACATTTACACATTTCTGTGGAGTGGAAATCATGCTCTGTCAAAGCTCATGGCTCGAACAAAGAAAATTTACAATCATCAATGAGAAAAAAATTGAAGGAACACAATGAATCAGCTTCACATAAAAAAGCTGGGGAAATAATAAAAATTGGTGAAACAAATATAATTTCCAAATCTTTCGATGTGGCTAATGAAAAGTATTTAAACAGCACAGTAAACATTTTTAATACTATCTATTTCATAATTAAAAACAATTACCCATTCAGTGATTTTAAAAAATTAATTGATTTACAGAAAAAAAATAATGTAGATTTTGGATTTTCATTACATTCCAGATTTATAGTTCCACTTGTCGCAAAGCTTATATCTACAGAAATAAGAAGAATTAGTTTTGGAAAACTGATAAATACAGGTTGTAAAATTTCAATTATTATTGATGAAGCCTCAACTGTTTCACACAAAAGCGTTTTAGTAGTTTATTTGAAATCTGAAATTCAAGATTCCGATGATAGTGTAACAGTTTTTTATTGATCTTGTCGAATTAGATGGAACAACATCAGAAATAATTTTTAAAACCTTAATATCAGTTCTTGAAAAACATGGTTTTAATGAAAAATATTTACATGAAAATCTTATTGGATTTTGCTCAGACGGTGCTAGTGTAATGTTAGGAAAAAAGGCTGGAGTTTCTGCAAGAATTTTAGAACATTTTCCAGGTATTAGCATCTGTCACTGTTTAGCTCATCGTATTCAGTTAACTCTAGATGATGTTATCAAAGAAGTAAATGAAGTAAATAACTTTAGATATTTTCTCGATAAACTTTATTCGTATTATCATACTTCAAATAAACATCAACGAGAATTAAATAATGTTTCTAAAGAACTTGGCACTGAAGTACACAAAATAGGTAGAATATTTGGTCCTCGATGGGCAGCCTGTAGCGCTAGGACCGCCAAAGCAGTTTGGAAATCATATCAGGCCTTATATATTCACTTTAGTCAAAATAAAGAAATTGGAATAATGTCATATTTCAAAAATGAAAACTTTTAAAAGATTTAGGTTTAATAAACGACATATTAGAAGAAATTTCTGTACTGTCTACAGCTTTACAAGAAAGAGATATTTCATTAATTAGAGCTGATAGATTGATAAGGCGAACGATTAATCTATTCCAACATTTAAAATTAAATAAAGGAACATATGAAAAAGAAGCAGATGATATTATTAAAACGAAAAAATACAATATTCCATTTGAAATTAATAGAAAAAAAACATCAATTGTTGTTTCGAGAGATAAATTTTTGATTGTTTAGAAAAAACATATGAAAACGCGTTTGCTATTAGACGATAAAAATGAAAACTATAATAATCTCTTAAATTGCTTTAATTTATTAAATCCAGAAACATGGCCGGGTGATATTTTTGAAGCACCATGGATTGAAGGTGAAAATAGGTTAGAGCAGTTAAATAAAATAATCAAATACATCATTCCAGTAAATGATTTTCGAGATTTTGTTGATGTGCGAGATAGAGAATCTAAAAATATTAATACTATTTTGAGAGCAAAAAGAATTTTAAATGTAATTGCTGTTAATTCCGCAGAAGCTGAAAGAGGACTCAGCACAATGAACAATATCATTTATGATAAGAGAAATTCGTTGTTAATTGAAACAACAAGTCATTTAATGACAATAAATTTAATGGGAAAATCGATTGAGGATTTTGATGCAACACCATATGTTAAATTATGGTTGCGAGAAGGGCATCATATGGCAAGTGACAAAAGTGTCAAAGCAGCCGCACCTAATTTGCCGTCCCAAAACCAAAATTTAATTTGGAAATTATTTAATTAATTTTATATACTATTTTTTATACTATTATATATAATATATGTATTTCTTATGTAAATATGTAAATAAATAACTATTATGAAGTAAATATAATCTACAATAGATTTTTTTCCATGCGTACCGGTTGTTAAAAAATTCGAATATCACCACTGTTCCAACCAACCATTTTAATTCTTCTGGTATTGAGTTGATAGGAGTTTCAGTTCTTGTTTCGGCTACATCGATCAGTTCTTCTGTTATAATTTTTACTATAGCCGTGTGCTTGCTGTTTATTAGTTTTAGGAATCTTGCTATTGTTTGTATCATCTGCTCATCCACGATTTTGGTTATGCCTATTCCTCCTTTTTCTGTATGGGAGTAGAAGATGGCATCCATTAGTGGGCTCTTCTGTTGCAGATCCAGAACCTCTTTATCTTTTATCATCATTCTTATTTTATCATCGAATTTTTCTGCTTGTGTTTTTGATAACTCGTCAGCTTGCAAGATGAATATGAATTTCGAGTGACAGAAGGTGTTGTAGGCTTCTATCTTTTGTTGAGCTCTTAGGAGTGATTTGAAAATGCTTGTTGTTTTGGCTTCCACTTCTTGGAAGATCTCATTTAGGTCGTTTTTTTTTGTATTTCCTATTGAGACCCCCAAGTAAGTGTATAGATTTTCCTCGTTTATCTTTTTGATCTTGATGCCGTTGAGCTAAATGTTGTTTTCCCAGCCAACGTTGTCATTTTTGTTGATATAATATCCACATTTTTCTGGTTTAAATATCAGATGGGCTAGTTTAGTTTGTTCTACGATTATGTCTAGTAGTTCTTGTATCAAATGATGTTGTGGTGCCCATTAAGACGAGGTCATCTGCATAGGCTAGGATACCTATTTTTTCTGCAGCTATCTGAACTCCTTTTCCGCTGTTTATTGCAGCTTGTATTAGATATTCAATACAGAGGCTAAAGATTGTCATGGATATTGACACCTTTTTCTTGTTTAATTTCGCTGGATTTTGTGTCTCCACTTTGGTATATAGTGTGACAGTCTTTGTAGCACTCTTGCAGCAGGTTTATGGTGTTTTTGTTTAAGCCTTTTGTTGAAGAGTATGCCATATAATTTCGTGTGGTATACTACCAGATGCATCCGCAAAATCCAGGAACACAAGATCCAGGAACACAAGATGACACTGTTGGCCTTTGTATCTTTTTCTATTTGATTCTTCTTTTTGGACTGTTATTATATAATTGTGTTCGTCGCATCCATTTGCTATATTTACTGCTTTTTGCCATTCTGATATAAGTCTGTGTTTGTGGATCCATTGGAGAATTCTTCTGTTTAATATTTTCATGAAGATTCTGTAGCTGGTTGGCATCAACACTATTGGTCTCCAGTTGGCTGGATTTTGAGCCTGACTATCTTTTCCTGGTTTTATTATCAATTTTGTAGTGTAGCTTTTCCATGAATCGGGAATTTTCTTTGTTTCCAGTATTCTATTGAATATTGGTGTTAGCGGATCTTCCATTATCCAATCTATCAATGCTCTGATTGGGATTCCGTCATCTCCTGGAGCCGAGTCTTTACTGTTCTTTATTGCAATGATTACATCTTTTTCTGTTATTGTTTTCGAAGATTACCATTCGGGGTTTCTGTCTGTGATAGTGATCTTGTCTTGTAACTTGGGAGGTTTTGTCCTCGTGAAATGTAGATCCATTGACGCTGGTGTTAGGTCTATGACCTTGTTCGAGTCTTGATGAATTTCTTTTATTGCTCTGCCAGGGTTTAACGTGTAGAGTCTCTGTATTTGGTAGGAGCAGAGAGTTAGCTTTTTGTTTTCAGTTCTGTATGCTCTTTTTGGTTTTTGACCCTTTTGGTATTTGTTTTTAAACCAGTAGAGGATTTCATTTATTGATAGTTGGTGGAGCCTAAATTGATTCACTGCCTCCTCAATATCCTCTTCCTTTCTTTGTTTGAGCATTTTTTGTATCTTTTAATGTCGTCTATGATACTTTGGGTTATTTGGTCTCTAATTTTATTGGAATCAGGCATACTGAATATTGGATTTTCTGGATTTTCTAGGAAGTTCATTATGTACTGAATGACGAATACTCCACAGCCATATTTATTGGTCTGTGTTGGATAATTCCGGATATTCATCAGTTCGAATTCCGTATCCTCACCTGAGGTTGTTATTCTGAGAATATTATCCATTTTCCTTTTGATTGTGTTCTTCTGTTCTTCGGACATTTGATTATCTGGGTCCATAATTATCGAAGTTCTGGTTTTCTTTTGGGCAAGGTAAACGGTCCAATGACCTCCGTTCCAATGTATTAGCCATATAGTTTGTTCCCATCCAACAAGGGCATCCATTCTCATTCTCTTGAATAAGCCAGTCTTGTTGTTTGCTATTAGATCACTAGCGCATTGGGGATTTAAGTAGCATATTGTGCTATCTTTATTATGGGGCTCTTTTGTTATTGATCTTATCTGAGCCTCGATAGCTGCTGTGATAGTCATGCTATGTTTGATGGGATGTCTTTCTTTGTGGGGATTATGATGTCCATTTTCTCATCTTTGTATTTATTTGCCATTTCCTTGTGGTATTTAACATGTTCCTTGATTTCGCTCTGTTCGATTTTGTTGGGACATTGATCGCATTTGGCGTATGTTATTTTAGATTTATGACTTCTTTTTAAGTGCTGGTCAATCCCAAAAATGGAATTAGATTTTGTTTGGCATCCAATTAGAGCACAGTTAAATATTAGATCGTTTGTTATATGGATTTCGATGTTTTCATTCTCGATTGGAAGAACTTGGGTTGATCCTCCTCCAGTTAGCTTGTCTGTTTGGTTGAATATTGAATCTTTTAATGACAGTTCGTCTTATTTTTGAATATTAGTCTTTTTCGGTTGGTTCTCTAAAGATTCGGCTGATGAGATTATTTTCCTTCTTTTTCTGTTTATTTCTTGACTCCGTTGGATGTTTTCTGTGATATCTGAGACATTGTTTTCTGTGAATTGTTGGTCCTTGTTGTTTTGTTCATTGTTTGGTGATCTTTTGATGTATGGTATACTTTTTCTTAGGTTGAACGATTGGGGTATTCCTACAATTGTTCTTTTAATTAAGAAATTGAAGTAAGTTATTTGGTTCTGCTGATCATTTGACTTTTTGAATGGGAATTGTTTTAGTGTTTTTTCTATTAGTGTGAGTAAGGTTCCATCTTCATTTCTCAGTATTGGAGTTTTTACATTGGGTTTCATTTTCTTCAACCATGTTGCAGGGATGGAGAAGTAATTGGCTATATCTCTCCAGTTGGTCTTTGAGACTCGTGGATGATTGTTTTAGTATGTGTTGTGAGATTATCAGTGATATTTCATGGTCTTCTTTGGATTGGTGGATAAAGGCTACGTTTACCAATAAGAAACGTCGAATATTGTTGAAATCGTTTTTCGATATTGTGATTGCTGCTAGTTTTTCGAAAGAATGTTTGGTAAGAATTGGTTTTTTCTCCATTTCTTTTTTGAAGGCAATCTTTTTGTTGGTTTCTACTAAGGCTCGACTTTGCGTTTACGTTGGTATCAGGTATTTGATATATGTTATTTATATCTGCTTTTACTTGTTTGGCATAGTATAGCTTGCTTTTTAGGGATCTTTTTTGTTGTCGGGTATATTGAAATTCGTCTTCATTTTTTTTGTTCTTGGATTTGAAGTTGTCACAATCCAGGTCGACTGTCTGAATGTTCTCCGAAGGAGAACGAGTGTCCACGTTGGACCCCGACGGTTTCGTCATTCATCTTGAATTATATTGTGATAAATCATTTTCCCCAGAAAAAAACTTGAGTTTTACAAAGCAATGAAATAATTTTGTCTATATCAAAAAATATTTCACATTTTTCTTAAACTTGGATAAAAATTGAGTTTTAAAAAACAATATGTCTGTTTCAACATAAATCTATGCAGAATCCAGAAAAGATTTTCTCTCCATTTAACAAATTTTGATATACACAAGTTGGTTTAAAATCAAGTAATTAAATTTATATAATACTAATAAAATAATAAAACACCGACTTTTACAAAAAATTTTCTTTTCGATTTTTTTGTTAATGATCTAATTAATTTATTAAAATGAATAATTATAGGCACACACAATTTGTATGTTTATTAAATAATATGAGGTGAGGCTCTATTTTATGATAATGGAGACTCACTATGATTACAGTCATACAGATGTTACCACCAGAATTATGTATTTTAATTGTGATCTGAATCAATAATGTCACTTAAACTAATAAAACTTCATTTTTCTAGATTATGCATTTGGAAGCCCTATAAATAATATTACAGTAGAATGTTCCGGTTTGGACTATTTTAAATAAATATTGAATAATAATCAAGACACCTAATAAAATATTGCCAAACAGTGATATGGAAATTTTTATTCTAGAATTTAGGTTTTTTGAAATAATTCAATAACTGCAAGAAGTTAAAGAAATCGTGATCAAGGCGTTTCTTTTGATGAAGCTGATCCAGATATGTGAAGAAGTGTAAAACGATTATTCCTGTTATGAATAGATTACGAAAAGCTTTCGAGTCAGCTTTAAAATATGGAAAAGAAGATGATTCATTTTATGAATTTTTCAACAAATTTCCTTCGAGACAAATTATAAAAACTAGAATTAATATTATTTTTCTTCTAAAATGCAATCAAAGATATGGAAACAAAAGTTAAATCAATAGATGAAGCCAATGAAGGTATAACAAAAATGGAAGAAATTCAAAGAACATTGGCATGAAAAATAATTTTACATGAAAATAAATCATGTAAATACAGTCAAAAACCCGAAGAAAAATCACTCTTTTCAACAGACTTAGAGCTCAATGATGCAGCAAACTTCAATATACAAAATAAAAGTGATTGAAAGAACGGTACCAGACGTTTTAAAGTGAAAAATTGTTGGGTATGTGAAGATTAAGAACATATTTGAGCAGAATTCCCGGACGTAAAAAATCATTTCAAGTATCAATGCTGGGACATCAGAAGAAACTAAATTAAGACAGAAACATATGCCAACAGAAGAAATTATAATCAGAGTTAAAAACAATTTGGATTCAGAAGACAATATAAAAGCCGAAATCAAACTTCAAACAGAGGACAACACCAAAGACAATACAATGCGATTTACGACTAAGAATATTATGGTGCTTAAATTCAGAAAGATTTTGAACAGCTAAAAGGGGAAGCTCCAGTCCCAAAGAAGTTTTAGTAGACATAAATTTGGCTTAAGTAAGTATATACAGAGTGTTTGAATTTGAATACCTGTGATTTTAAAATTTCCGTAATAAAGGAATTTAAAGATAATTTAGAAATTTATGATGTAATTATGAATGATTGTGAATGTATGATGGAATAATGAAAATGACTTGGAATATAGTTTATATGAAATTATTAATAAAATTGATAACATTATGAATATGTATTTAATTAATAATAAATTTTATGAAAAAAAAAATTATTTGCACGTGTCGTTTATGAGAAAATTATGGTATTTGAATAGACAATAAAATTAAACTAGATTGTTTTGTGGATACTTGGACCAAAATAAATGTTATAAGCGAAGACTTTTTAATAAAATTAAAAATGCGTGATAAAATAGGGAAATGTAATATTAGTGATACATGTACGAACGCTTAAAATCATTGGAACAATATTATCAAGAGTGAATTTCTGGATTATAATTTTTAATTAGATTTTTTGTAGCAATTAAAATTGGGCAAGAAAACATAATTCATCCATCCATATTTACCCTTCTGTATCTAAAATGCCTTTTCATAATTATTTTAAATTTTTTAAAATCATTTAAATAATTAACAAAATAATTAATTAAATAATGTAAAATATGAGACACCTACTTTTTTTACGCAATTTCTTTTGAGAAGATATCTATCGCGTAAAAACATAATTAGGCGTATATTCAATTATTTATTTCCGTGTATGATTAATAAATTAAGATTAATCGAGTAACACTTGATAAAAACCGCTGTAAACATCTAATTTATTGATCTATTGTCAAATAACAGTAATTTTATTTCCTTAAAAAACTTTATTTATATTGAGAAATCATAGGGAAGAAAATTTTAAAAATCTAAAATAGACTATTTTAGCTACAAAGAAAAGTCTGAAGTGGAGAAATTATAATGATATTTTTCCTAACAATTAAAAACTAAATTAAACTTTAAACAAAATAAAGTCAATTAAAATAATGAAAATACGTTTTGTTTGAAAATATTAAACTATTTATTATTAAATTGTTGAAAAAAAATCGCTACAAATAGTGATGAGTATTTCTAGATAGGGAACTAATGAAGTTTAGACGACAACGTAGCAATAATTATACTTTTCATTCTTCATAAATTGTCTCTTTATTAAAATTATTGAATGGAATTCAATTTTAAAGTACTTCTTTACTACATCAATAAATGTGAAGTAGTTTCGGAAGGAAATGATCAAATATGAATATATTATGAATAATGAATGAAATTTATTTCTCATATTATGGATGGATCTGTGAAATTGTAGACATATATATTGAATAACTCGGGAATTGGAGAAATGAGTCGAATAGTCCAAAATATGATTCAAAAATTGGAAAATTTTCAATAAGAAAGATGTACAAAAATTGATGAATTTGAAACGAATAAAAAAAATACAAGTAAATCAAAAAATAATTGATAAATAAATAATGTATATAAGTAGGGTAACATGTGGACCCGGGAACAAAGGAAATTACGTCATAACCCCCGGTGAGGGGGTAAAAAAATTTTTTAATTGTTTTAAAATTTTTTTAAGGTCGCGGCGAGGAAATTGTAAGGTCAAATTTTAAGGTCAAAGTCGATTTGTAGGTCAGTTTAAGGTCATATTCCGAGGCCAAAGTCGATTATAGGTCATTTTAAGGCCAAAATCGATTTTAGGCCAGTTTAATGTCAAATATTTGAACAGAGATATATTGCATCACAAAGACATTTTAGGGAACAAAGACATATGACTCATCAATTTAAACAAAGAACTATTACATAACAAAGACATATTACACAACAAAGAACTATTACATAACAAGGCCATATTATCAATTAAAGACATTTTGCCAAACAAAGACATATGACTCATCATTTAAACAAAGACCTATTACATAACAAGACATTTAAGGAACAAAGACATATGACTCATCAATTTAAACAAAGAACTGTTACATAACAAAGACAAATTGCATAACAAAGACATTTTACCGAACACAGACATATGATTCATCACTTTAAACAAAGACATATGAGTAATTATATTTTTAATTTCTAAAGGTCAAATAAGGTCAGAGTTTCAAGCAAGGGTATTATTCGAAAGCTCTATCTTCTACCAATTATTATTACGCTCGCGGGGAATAATATTATTATTATTATTATTATTATTATTATTATTATTATTATTATTATTATTATTATTATTATTATTATTATTATTATTATTATTATTATTATTATTATTATTATTATTATTATTATTATTATTATTATTATTATTATTATTATTATTATTATTATTATTAAAATTGTTATTAAATTCTGACCAACTCAAATCAATGAAAGGGTAGGACAAAAATATATTACGTTGCGGTATTTTAAAATTTAAATATATTTTAAAAACACATTTTGACGCTAAAGTTGACTTAATTAACAAAGATATAATAAAATTATTGCACATGCTTTGCATAAATATTATTATTATTATCATTATTACAAATATTAGTCAAAAACCTAAAATATATTTTTTTAAAGGGTCATTAAGTTAAGCTTGATAAATTAAATTCTGACTGACTAAATCCAATAGCCTGTCTGATTATTTGTGGTATACTTTAGTTTTTCAATATCATTTCTTATCAATTCCCACCGTAAAAAATACTATAGTAACAATAAGGAATTAATTCAAGCCTTACATTAATATTCGACATTACATGGTTATTGCTTTAAATTATTTTATTTAAGAAGTGATTTTATTCATTGTGGGGATATCAGTGACAAAACTTGAGAAATATTGACTTAAAAGAGTTGGAAAACAACTAAAGAAAAGTGATCTTTATTGAAGGAAATTTATGATTTTAATTAGATTTCTAGAAATATTTCTCAAGTTTTGTCACTGATATCCCCACAATGAATAAAATAACTTCTTAAATAAAATAATTTAAAGCAATAACCATTTAAATCAATTCATTCTAAAGATTTCAAATATTTCATTGTCAAAACCAAGTAAATTGATCATTAACCATTAATAAAACCGTGGATAATTAATAAAAACTGGTTCTAAAACATAAATTAAAACATAAATTACTATAACATTCATCACAACCTAATAAAACGATATAATTTCACAAGGACTATTATTAATTCATAGCTGACTATTTCCCTTGAAAATTTGATATTTTACCAATAAGAATATTTAAATATTCAAAAATTAACCGATCCCTCACCAAATATTTCTACCTCTTTAAACACCCCCTTAAAAATCATATATTACCATCTTAACCGAACCTTGACTAAATCCAACCGACTTTAATATATCAATTCTCTTGAAATCTATAGAATATTCTTCAAAATATGAATTTTATTTAATTGTTATAAACATTCTTCCAATGAAATAATTTAGTAGCTAAATTCAAAGAGCTCACTAAAAGATCGAAATTCACTAAAATCAATATTTTCTACAAATATTTCACCACATTCACCATCAAATAACTAACTAGAGATGAAATATATTGATTGATCATCGATTGTTAATTTTATCTCTGTGTTATTAAAATTGTCTTTCGATTTTAGATTAACTTAAGAGTTGGAAAACAACTAGAAAAAAGTGATCTTCATTGAAGGAAATTTATGATTTTAATTAGATTTCTAGAAATTAAATAGGTTGAATATAAGTTAATCTATTTTAGGAATATTGTTATCGGGTGGACAAATCTTTCAATGATATTTTGCTAAATTACCTTATTATATTATTATTCTTTTATATGACTAAATTAACCAATATTCATAAATTGATCGCACAAAATATCCATGTTTTGGTTACTCAAACATCTTAAATTTTTCGCAAAGATATACTACGCCCAATGATCATCTCATTAAATTAGAAAATAATTGTTATTTCTAAGCACCTTAATTGGTTAAATGATAACCATATTATGACTGACTCCTTTAATCATTTTTGATAAAGAATTTAAAATTATCAATGAATAGTGACCATGTTTTTTCTCATATTATTAACTATTGTAACGAACATTAGATGAATAAATTACCTTTTGCTTTCAATGACTACAAAGTTAACCCATAAATTAGTCGCTCGTAATAAGAATTCGGTAAGTAAAATATTCATTAAATTACCTAAGAATTTCTAACTGATTAATATACCCTTACGACATGTTGAATGTGACCAGTAACCTTGCTAGCAATACCCATAGGTGGACAGAATATCTTGTCGGATAAACTCAGACTATATGGTCTTTATTGATATATCAAAATACTGTTATTTATAAATTAACTAAAAAATACTCAAAAATACTATATTATTTTACTGAATGATACCTTAAATGTTTTAATTATACCTATTTCTAAAATAAATCGACAGCTCAGACCAACAACATGTATGGATGCAAGACCACCCATTGTTAATTTATTTCCAGTGTCACGTCCCTCAAAAAGACCGTGGGTGTTTTAACAAAACTGAGCTAAAAGAAACTGAAACTTTCCAGATAACAACTCACCTGAATGTTTTGAACAAAAATGAGCGAAATTGAGAACATGCTGATAACTGAACAAACGATTAGATGGCGATTAACTTCTGTCCACAACCCTAAATATATAACATGAAAATTAAGTTTTTATTTATGGAATTCATTGTTTTCTGCCTGGAAATACTAACAGAATATTTTTTAATTCAAAGAATCTTCATTATAAATTTTTGAATTCAAAATTTATTTTCTACTAGCTTAAATTGGTGTAAGTTTGTCGCGAGAGTAAAAAGATTGAAAAACACTGAGTTATTGCATATTTTTATGATGAGTAACTAGCATAACAGTGTTTTACTTTATTATTTTTAATTGTTATTAAAAATTAATGGATCTACAAGAAAATTGCTGTCTATACCCTTGATTCTCAAAGCGTGTTCCGCGAACAAAATCAAATGTATAATTTAATATAGTTTGAAAATAAAAATCAATTCAATGTAAAATTTACACGTACTATTCGGCTTTGTATGAATAAAAATATCTTTCGGATTAAGATTACTTATTGGAAACATAAAATATTATTGCAGTTACCAAATTCTGCTTAAGCCGATTGTAGATTTCACAAAGTCTGGCGCCGTTAATGATGTCGGGCTCCTGCGTGTTACTCTACTCAAGTGTTTTCAATAAATATATTTGCATCAATCAATATCGATCAACTTATTTTCTAAAAGTAGCATCTGGAAGCAGGGGGTTGCTAATAACATGCTGCGACACGATTCCGTTTCTTTTTTGCTCTATAATAATGGAGTGTTTTTACGAGCATTATTGTTTTTATTGCTCTTTTGGTTTCAAAAAGGTTAGCAACCGCGGGCCCCCTGTTTTAAAGTTTATGCTATATTGTAGATGTTCTGCCTAAAAATAAATCAGAGTTCAGTGTTCCCCGACTTCGAAAACTTTGAGAACCAATGGTCTATACTAAAGAACAATGTTAATTTTCTATTTTATTATCTAAATTATGACGAAAATCTATAGTATAATTATAATTTTATGATTATTATTTTGATGGTATGCGGAAGTATAAAATAGTAATAATAATATGTTTTATTATATAACAAATAATAATAAAAAACAACATATTACACATCAACATTTTGGGTCTATAATGTTAAATTATTTTTTGAAAAGACAAAAAATTAAAGAATAACAATAAAAAATAAAGTAATATTTAATAATTACCAATCTGCTTGAAATAGTTCTGGCGCTGCATAAGGAGGCGATCCACAAAATGTAGTTAATTTCTCTGCCGGTTGAGCTAATGTGCTGAAACCGAAATCTCCCAATTTAACGTGAACTAATCTTGAAAACGTATTATCTGTGAAATCTGATTTTTTGATTGTCGAGTTGAGTTTTGAATTATCTTGATTATGTTCTGATTTATTACCAGCGAAGAAAATATTTTCGGCCTTGAGATCTCGATGAATAACATTTTGGGTATGCTAAAATATTAGAAATATACTTTTTGGTCAATTGAATTGTTAGTCTTCCTTACCAGATGATTTATAGCAGCTATAATTTGAGCGAATATTAATTTCGATATAGATTCTGGAATCTTTCCATGACTGACAATCAGTGAATGAAGCTCACCTCCGGATGCATATTCCATAACTAAGTGCATTTTCCGAATGTCTTCGATTACCTAAGAATATTTAGTTGTATCAGCTAGTAAAGAATAATTCATTGAATAAATAAATATAATAATAATGGACAAAATTAGCTTATAGTAGGAATTGTGATGATCTTGTTTAAAGAGTTAATATTACCACATGAAACATCGTTTCGGTGATAACTATATTAGATATGGTGGGAATGATTTATGTGCTTGATAAAAAGGTTTTGGATTGAAGTCCAGTTGAGTGATTAAGATTGAATTTTTAAGTATCAAATAATGAATTAATTTAATTAATGGACCATTGAATGTGGCAATGTTTAAATTAACTAATCGGAAAAAGCGTGGTTATTCTAAGTTAAAGTACCGCAAAGAGTAGAACCTGACACTTGTTATGACATTATTAATATGTCTTCCTTCATTTGACAAGGTTTTCTGTCGTTGCATTAAAAATAACATTTACATAATGATTATTGTAAGGAATTTAAAAAAAAAGAAATGAAAAGGTTAAAAAGCTCCAAATAAGACTAACCTAATTGTATAAAATAAAGGACTTCAAAATTCGTTCTCATAAATATAATTTCGAATTCCAAAATTTTCATAGCGAATTTCGAATTAATAAAATTTCGTTTCTTCATATATTAATATTTTGTTCCTACTTGTAAACAAAACATAAATTACAGTAATTCCAATATACATAGAATAAATGTAGTATAAAACACAAAGTTTCTTTATTTTGTATAACTTCGAATTGTATCTTATCATCAAGAATTGAAACTTATCATGGACACTAGAACTAAGTGAAAGATTTAACCAACTAAAAAACTATTTTAGAGATTTTATCAATTAACAACGTTATAAATGCACTTCTACCAGTAATGCTTGCTGTTGACGCCCTCTGTCGAGAAAATGCAAATATTTTTTTCTGTTGATGCAGCATTGTCTTTTGTGCTAGAGAATTTTGGGTCTGATGAATCGTCACTAAAATTGAAGCATGGTTTAAAAAATCGAATAAGTCAAAAACGAACAAATGTATCTGGAACTCTTCAGTATTATTACAACAATGCATGATGATTTAAATAAAAAGTAAGATTCACGAATCTTTCACCAGGCTATTGAAAAATACAAAATCCAAAGTTATTTAAAACTTTGCACAAAGATTGATATTCAACGCAAATAAGAAAAGTTTCCCAGACGACCACTTGTAATCTGACCATCTGGAAAAAGTTACTTTGGAAGAACAGAATAATCGTGATGCGCAGTCCCAGTCATTAATACAGAAGTTGGAGATCAAATTCAATTGCGTTTGTTGTCCATCTCAACTCAACAAACAACAAACCGGAGCTTAATTTCAAAAATTAAATATGAAATGAAATTCCTTGAAGAAAATAGCGAGCGGAGAAATATTTTAGAGTCTATATACTGATTTCTGATTTTAATTCCACTTACGAGGAAGCGTTTTCAGTTGCTCGTAGCTTTTCTACATGGCTTTAAGTTATCTCTGCTTCTTTAAAGCCTATTTTAGGCATACAAATCAATAATTTAATTTAATATATTTTTTTATAATGTATACACAATTTTAAAATTGTTATTTTCTGTACTAATTGAATTTTTTGTACAATCATTTTATTTTAAATAAGGTATTTTTATTCAAGAAATAATTATGAAATTATGATATTAAAAGGTTGTTTTTATATTTTAGAGTCGACCTAAAAAAAGCATAAAAATATTTCAAAATTCGACAAAATTCCGATTTTTTTTATTGGTCAAAATTTGCAATTCCCTATATAAAATGGCTTGTAAAGTTTAAAAACCCTACTCCTAACAATGTAAAATATAATTTTAATTTTTTTTTATTAAAAAGTAATAAATTGATTAACTGTAAATAAAATATTTATGACTAATATTGACATTAATCAGAATTATATTTATCAATTAGTATTTTTCAAAGTTTTTTATTAATTATTTCAGTTTTAATATTGAAATTTGTAAAGGAAATTATAATGTGACATCTACAAGTAGTATATCATTATAAACTTCAATTCAGTCAAGCGACTTTATAAGATAAAAGATTCATAACCACGTAACAGACATTTTATTTCAAAACAATATTTTTATAATTGTTATTTTATTTTCATTAATATTTTGGAAGAACATTTGCTAAGATGATTGAAAAATAATCTTTACTCAGAAATTTCTTTTTTATTGTAAAAATATTGAAAAAATAATTACGAAAATATAATATATTAATTTATTTTTATAATAAAATAAATGTTATCAAAAAATGTCTACTAAGTCGATTAGAATTTAATCATCTAAATTCAAGATTAACCATTCGAATTTAACTTGTCTACAAAACTAACAAGTTTATGAAGTAGAAAGGAATGGTTTTATTTTTCTATCTCGCACTTACTATACAGACGAATACTCAAGGAAAATGCGACACTTTTGTCACTAAAGTTTAGTATGTTAATACAAATGTTCCCTATAACCGTTACACTATCAAGGATCATGCGAATACAAAATAATATCGAGGTGGCTTTACCCAAACCTGATTTGGGCAAAACTGTTGAGAGATGAAATTTGTCAAATACTATTTTAATATAATTGTTGTAATAAAATATTCGATATTGAAACATATGATAAATATATTATAGCTGAAAGTTTCAATCGTTTTAATATTAAAATAATTATCTTTAATATATTTTAACAAATATATAAAATTTTTCATCTATTTATATGATCTTGACATTTAATAGTGTTAATTATTGTTAATTTTTATTTTGATTTTTCGGATGACTAACTAAATAAAAAAAGTTTTAAAGTGTTATTCAATGCAATTTCTGATCTCAGACTAATTTCGAGCTTATTTGGCTCTCATTGGTACCATGTTAGTTTTATCTTATAATTATTAGTAGTTCAGTTCTGAAAAAGTCAACAAATTCATTGATACATAATCAACCTTTAACCAATATTTATATTTAATATTTAATAATAATTAAAATGTTAAATTTACATAATTTAAAATAAAATATCTAAATTGAAAATATTTACTTTTACATAAAAACGTAATACAATTAAACTTCAATATCACACTACTGAATGAAAAACTCTATAATAAAAAATATTCTTTATTGTTTAAATAAAAAGAATTTTTACAGGCGAACAGTACTACAATAAAAAGCAAAATTTAATTAACTATAGAATCTATAGTATAGATCAGTGTTTCCCAACGTAGGGCCCATATACCCAAATCATATGGGACATGAGGAATTTGTGAACACTCGGGTGGGGCATGACACAAAAGGTTGGGAAACACTGGTAAAGATAATAATTTTTGCAATCACGCCTTCCTAAAATACTAACAAATCTAAAATCCACCTAATATTTAAAGTTTCAGGTTTAACTTATTTTTGTCTCATTGAAGAATTCGAGACCTTACTAATTCTCGTTTCAAAGTTTTTATAATACCACTTTATCAGATAAAACAGACATGGAATTTTCAATTATATTCATATGTGGAGTGTTTTAAAGATTTATTTACAAGTTCTTTTAAACAAAACAATATTCATTTCAATTAAATTTCTTTATTTGTAACATGATTAAGTAAGGATTTTCATCATAATTTCAAGTGAATTTTATCCAATTTTATAGATTTTGAAAATATTGTTATATTTTTAATGTAACGATTCATATGTAGACCCACAATAGAGAAATATCAAGCAAAAATTACTTCATAAAGGCGTATGATATTAGGATGATGTAATCTTTCCATGCTTGATATCTCCCTCGATAACAATTTCTGAGTTTTTGCATCGAGCTTGGTTTTATCCAAAATTTTTATGGCGACCTCTTCTAAAAATGAAATTGGATTAATCATTAATTTATTGTAATTATATTTGTCATACTTTAATAAAACTTTTAATAATAAAAACAATTTATAAAGTTGTGCTCAAAAATATGTGATATGTTGAAAATTATTGATCAATTGTCATCTAAAAATAATTTTCGGTCATTGATGAAAACATAAAACAATTGAAATATATTATTCGATATTATACGCATTGAGCCCAATAAGTAGTGAGCTTCAATATTGGAAAGCCAAGCTAAAGTAGAAAGTATTTAAACGAAATTAACTAATATTTGTAATCGTAATTTTATTGTTTTTTACTAAAAAAATGGATCAAATTTTTTAATTTGCTTGAAATTATTTTAAAAAATATAAAAATAATTAAATAGAAATTAAATAAAACCTAAATTTAAGAAAAATGTATTGAAATGAATTGCAAATAAAACTAAACAACAAAAAACAATTTCACCTACCCTAACATTTAATTAATTCTAAAGTTTTTTCGAACCTATCAACTTTATTGTTAAACTTCCAGCAAATTTCATTTAAAAATCTTTGTCTTTTATTGGTAATAATTCCTTTTCTTGTATTAATTTCATATTTAATGTTATTATTGAAAGATTCAACGAATTCAGTATGTGCTCCATTATTTTTATTCACAAATTCATATTTATAACAAACAGTGTTATGAACTAATTCTTTCCTTGCTAAAGAAGACTAGCTTTTGTGTTCATCCGTATAAATTCTTGTGCCTACAAAAAAATTTTCACGAATAATTGGTAATATTGTTGTGGCCTCTTTATTAGGAATTATTTTCGCAAATGCTCGGGTGATTTTATCATTGCATTCGACAATAATTAGGGCATCCTTTGTATTAATTTCTCTTCAAATTCTTCAAAATTAATAAAAGGGTTAATTTGAAAATCCGATTTTTAATTGAATTTTTTAAAGAATAATCTATTTATTTATAATAAAAAAATGTGATCCAAAAAAATTGCAATAAATATCATTTTCTCCAATATGCAATAACACAATTTTACACAATTTTTGCTTTTGAAATCAATAAATAGAGAAAAATTGAATTTGAAATAAATTTTGTCTATCGTAACATTATAGTGAATTTATATAAGATTTATTAAATTTGTATTTGGTAAAAAATTAAGTGTAAAAATAAATATTGAAAAATTGCGAATTTTGAAATGTAATTACATAATATTTTATTTCCCTATTCCCTACGCATTAGAACTTATTTTTATGGGATATCTTATTTTTATGTTCAAAATTCTGCATTCAAATATAACCGCGCGCTCCGCTGGAAAATCGTCATAAATTTACAAATCTTGAATTCTGGCATGAATTTCTTGCGATTTCATTTCCAAATCATATAATTACTGGTAATTCTATAGGAAATACAGTAGTAGTTGTATTTTTGTATTAAAATTTATTATAATGAAAAAGAGTTCATAATAATATAAGTGATATTTATTTGTAAGAAATTTCTGAAAAACCTGACAAATTATTAATTATTCCTCGACTACTATTTCAAAACTTTTTGCTCTTATTAGATGTCTTTGTTTGCTAGTAAAAATTTGCTAATGAAATTAGCAATTGGATTGCAAATTGGATACAATGAAAAACGTTGCTGTTTCAATAAATTGAAAAGTTGCAAACATCTGTAATTAATCAGGAAGAGTCGCAGAAACTCTGTAAAACCCGTGAAAAATAATAGGAAATCTGCAATAGATTATCCCAAAAAGGTACACTACAAACATGGCGCATTTCTAACAAGACAAGAAATGCAATTTTTAAAATCAAATTTCCTTTTATCAGCCAAAAACAAATTTAGATTTGACGATATACATATCAATGAACCCGGCCACAAAGATATTACAAATGATCAATTAATGTGAATTATTTTTAAAGTAGATTTATTATAATTATTATTAATATTTTATTAATATTATTATTATTATTATTATTATTATTATTATTATTATTATTATTATTATTATTATTATTATTATTATTATTATTATTATTATTATTATTATTATTATTATTATTATTATTATTATTATTATTATTATTATTATTATTATTATTATTATTATTATTATTATTATTATTATTATTATTATTATTATTATTATTATTATTATTATTATTATTATTATTATTATTATTATTATTATTATTATTATTATTATTGTTATTAGTATAAAGCGATGATTTCTTGGTAGCAGCATTTATTATTTAAAACAATAAAGTAATAATTTAAGCCTTTTGCTGCGAATAATGTATTTAATGAAAAAAATTCCGACTATAAGATAGTCCTTGGAGATTGACTTAGGATATTTCTTTGGCATTGTATTCACTAAAAAGCTTGATTATGAATCAGTAAAGATATCGATGTTTTTTTGATATTCACGAATTTTCGGCACTGCCTCTTTCAAGTGATTTCAATTAATATTGATAATAAACATAAAAATATCAAAATCTTAACTGATCCATAGTCAAATTTTTAATAAATACATTATTAATATTAATTATATATTAATCATTAATATTTCATTATAATATAAAAATTAGACAAAGTTTCTACATTTCTATAAAAAATCAAATAAATATTTTATAATTTTGTTGTATCATGAACAAGAACTCAATTGTTCACCCGTGACTAGATAGGAACTTATCTATTTGTGATGATTTTGTCATCTGAAGAACTATTGCTGATTTTTAAAAAATGAATTAATGTTTGAGTAATGAAGTTTTGAAAAAGAAAAATTTTTCATCATTGTCGTACACACATAATATTTTATGCGATTATCCATTGAGTAGGGAGCAAATTTTGCAATTGAATTTCCCAAGATGAAACAAATGGCTTGTTGTACCGATTTCTGTCGACAGACTGCAGTATCAAATACCACTGTTATGTAAAATCTCAGAGCGATGTCGAGGGAAAAGTCGTAATTAGCATAAAAGTTATTCATCAATTGTACTAGGTTTCGAATTAACAATAAGACATGGATGAGAAAAAGAAACAGAATGAATTGAATGAAAAATGTATTTTCATTAACCATATTTTTTTTGAAAAATCGACAGTTGCTTATCTTTTTCTCTTATTTTTTTGGTCTAAAAGAATTTTTTTCCATTTTAATTACCACATCTTTTTGTTTTCTAACAATACATTGGGCTCACCTCAAGATGAACCGTATGACTTAAATTTTTGGTGGAATTAAAGTACTTTAAAGAAACAATAAATACTGACTTTGATTTTATATAGCTTTTAATTGTTTTTTAAAAGTTTTCTGAGAAACCTAGATTAAATATTTACGTATATATAGGCTCGTGAGGGGTACAAAAGAACAAGATAAGATATTCAAAATTATTGAAGAACAAAAATAATGTAGATTGGCTCAAAAAAGATTTTAAAATGTTTACACACCGTGAAGTTTTTAATTAAAACAAAAATATTTTCGTGTTTGCCAATTTAAACATTACAGAAAAATTCAAACAAAAACAAAAAATGTCTATTCAAAATTTTTAAAGTGTAGTTTAAAAATAAATAAATTCACCAAAATTAGGTCGGACAGTATATAAGGCCTAGGAAAAATATACAATATATAGAAGTAGGTAGGTAGTAGCTCCCTGCAACAATTACAAAAATTGTTGCAACTCGCTTTTTTTTCTTTTTTGATTACGTAATAGTTGCAGGAAGCTACTAATATTTTTTTCAATACAAATAAATGCCCTATAGAAAAAAGCCATTGTTGCAGGAAGCTACTCATATTTTTTCAATACAAATAAAGGGCCTTTGGAAAAATGGTCAAGATTTCTCTCACTATAGTGAGGGGTCTCCATGGTCCTGGGATTTTCAATACAAAATCCTACTATCACTAAGAAAGCCAAGGATAAGCCAGTATTATTTGGGTAGGTCTCCGTGGTCCTGAGAATTTCAATAGAAAAAGGTGGTCTTCAATAAAAAAGCCAAGGATTTTTCTGACTATAGTGAGGGAGTCTCCTTGGTCCTGGGATTTTTAATACAAATAAAGGGCCTATAGAAAAAAAGCCTACAATTTATTTTAAAAATCAGTCTACACTAAAAAAAGCATGGATATTTCTAAATATTTTTAAGGTTGGCTCTTTGGTCCTAAGAATTTCAATACAAAAAGGGGGTCTTCACCAAAAAACACGGTAAATAAGTAAATTATGGGTCTAAAAATTGAATTACAGTAAATTATGGGCTCAGATTTTGGAATTAAAATAAATTACAGACTCAAATAAGTTAATTAAGGTCCAAATTTTAAAATGAAAGTAAATTATGGTCAAAATTTTTTAATTAAAGTAATCAATGTTGTCAAATAAGTAAATTAAGGTTCAAATTTTAAATTAAACCAAATTAAAGTCTAAATTTTTCAATTAGAGTAATTTAAGGTCCAAATTTCAAAATTAATGTAAATTAAGGGTCTGAAAAATGAATTTAACTAAATTAAGGTCTAAATTTTTTAATTAAAGTAATCAATGGGTTCAAATAAATAAATTTTTTCATAAAAATTTCTATTAAAAATTATTTAAAAAAAATTTCATAAAAATTTTCATTAAAAATTTTTAATTCTCAAACACCGACTATTATTCTAACCTTTTGTTAATAAATTTAAAATTCTTACTTTAATTTACTTATTACATTAATTTACTTTTATTTTTAAATTTTTACTTTAATTTACTTAATTTAAAAATATTACTTTAACTTTAAAATTTTAGACCATTGATTTAAAAAATTAGCCATTAATTTACCTATTTATCTTAATTAACTTATTCATTTATCAGACCTTAATTTACTTTAATTTAAAATTTGAACCCATTGATTACTTTAATTAGACCTTAATTTACATTAATTTTAAAATTTGGACCTTAATGAACTTATTTTAGCCTGTAATTTACTTTAATTTAAAAATTTAGACCATAATTAACTTATTTGAACCTTAATTTACTTTAATTCAAAAATTTAGACCATAATTAACTTATTTGAACCTTAATTTACTTTAATTCAAAAATCATAACCCTTAATTTACTGTAATTCAATTTTTTGCTTTTTTATTGAAGACCACCTTTTTCTATTGAAATTCTCCGGACCAATGAGACCCACCCAAATAATACTGGCTTATCCTTAGCTTTCTTAGTGATAGTCGGATCTTGTATTGAAAATCCCAGGACTATGAAGACCCGAGAGAACAGAGAAATCTTGGCCATTTTTCCAAAGGCCCTTTATTTGTATTGAAAAAAATATGATTACGTACTCAAAAAAGCAAAAAAAACAAGTTGCAACAATTTTCAACCCCTCCCCCTTGGGGGGGGGGGGGGTAATTGTTGCAGGGAGCTACTTATAGAAATTGTTTTATTTCAAAAAATTAAAAAATTAAATCACTCGATCAAAATTTTTACAAGTTGAGAATTTTGCGATTGAAAATTAAATAGTATGATAAAAACAGCGATAGAAGTAACTTTATTTAAATTTTAAAATCCTTATTTTAAACAAAATAAAATGTCTACACATTTCAATAAAACAAAAAAATACGAATTGTTATTTCCGTTGAACTATAATTTTGTAGTAAGATGTACTAAGTTATAATTCACTAAATTTACAATAAACAGTTCCATAGATTTATTGTCGTTATTACTAGATGTGAAATAAATGCGTCTCGTTTAATATAAAACATAAAAAATCTGTCAACAAAATATATTATTAGATGTATTTAATTTGATAGCTTGTCACTTCAATATCACTAACGTTTTACCTATGTTATTTACCTATAATAAATAATAATTATATATTGCCAAAAAGCTGTATGTAAGTAAACAATCATTTGTTTATTAAACTATATTGAACAATTATATAAATAAATAGTAAAGTTATTTTTCAGAATCGAATTAAATAAAATAAATTTATAATTAAACAATTTTTGAATTGGTGTATTTGGGTCTCATAATGAAAACTACTTAGATTTAAATGTCTCAAGGCAAATTTTTATAAATTTTTGTAAGAAAATAAAAGAATAAATAATAACATGCAATAAAAAAGTATTTACAGTGAATTATACGCAGTGTCATTATCAGATCGGAAATATTAATTTTAAATTACTCATCAAGAACCTTTGTAATCAATGCTAAATACTATGATTTATATATAATTATACTCGTGTACGTGTAGTACATATGATGTACTTTCAAGTATATACTTATATAATAAAAGAATGCTAGAAAGATCACCTTGGAATATTCATTTTCAAAGGTGAGAATTTTCCTCTCCATTCCTTCTCTTGGGTAATTCCCTAGAATCCAAATTGAGGTTTTCATTACTCCCAGTATGTTATTAGGAATGATGTGTAGAATATTGAAAATAAATAATAATAAAGAAATTTAATTTTACCTTCGATAAGATGAGATATGATCTTATCATTATTTGAGTGTAGGAAATTTTTAAAAACATGATAGGATTTTTTGTATAGACAATTGCATATTTCACGGGATCGTTAAGTCATAAGAAAGTTTGACGAATTACCAATGAAACTATGGTTAAGAATCTTAATTGAGTAATGTAGAAACGAAATAGTAAAAGTAGCTCATGTTTTTGCAAATTCAAATTTATCACCGTCCATATCATCAATCCATATGAAAGCTCTTATTGTAGAACAAGGTGAATTTTTAGCAATAGAATAGGTTCCTATGATAAGTTTGGCATTAGCATGAGCATTTGATAACAAATTAGTTACGGCTTATGTATAATTTTCGAAATCGGAAACATAATAATTTCGCAACTATTATGTTTTTTTTCAAAATAATAACGCAAAATTTTAAATATATTAGAAATTTGCAATTCAAAATGAATTTTATTTCATTTTATCCAATAGATTGGTGCGAAATGAGGTGTGAGTGCATAGAAACCTGTGTACAAAATAGTAAAAAGAACAATGTAACAAAATTCAAAAAATAATAATTGAAACAGAAAAATTAATTAAAATTTGAAAAAATTAAAAATTAATATTTTTCGGGTAAACGGATATGAGCAGATGGCAAATGATGAGACGAATACGAATATAGTAATATCTATTAGCAGACCTTAGACAAAGTTAAAAAGAAATAAAGTTAAAGTTAAAAGCTTATTAGCCGAAATTTCAGTTTTGAAATAAATTTATTATTGTATTGGAATTTTTAACTATTTGTAATTATTTTTAATCGACTAGGAGTTTTGCAACTCTAATATACCAGAATAATTGTTAAAATGGACAAAAAAATCAATAAAATCAAACAATAAAATACTACAAGATCGTTCTTAATTCACAAGTACAAATCGAAAAAGGAAAAACAAAAAACAAAATCAAAATCGATATTAAATTATCATATCCTAACAGCTTGTCCGAGGAAGTCACGGGGGAAGTTTGAGAATAACATCTTTTAAAATTTTATATCTCGGTGGCTATCAGAGATAATAGGAGAACTAGCGATGATGTAAGAAAATGTGCTTGAGGTAAAGTGTTTTTGGATGGCAGACTATAAAAGCAAAACAAAATTTGGATTCACAGACACAATTGATAAACAAAGAAAGTAGACACAATTTTTAAAAAAGACTTATAAGAAAACAGAATTAAAACGAAAGGTAAAATAAATTACGAAATTACCGCAAAAAACATTGTCAGATCGGAAGATAAATTTAAAACAAATTATTAAAGTTATTGATCACCAGTATCGAGTATATTCAAGTTAAAACCAAGAAAACAACTAAAGCGATTGTATCGATTGTCGAAAACAGAAACTGTAGTTAAGTGGTTGTGAACTCCGAGTTGTGTTACAAACGCACTATTCCTCTCGAAAGGTTACACTAAGCACCCAAAGTCATTGTTGTAATATTGAATTATTGGTGTAGCTATGTTGATCAATAATAGTTTATATTGTCTGGAATTCTTTATTATTATCAAATAAGACACGCTTTGTATTCAGATCAATAATTGTTGATTTCATATTTCACCGACAACCCCAGCACTTTTATATAAATTGAGTCAGATTCGTTTAAATATTATACTTGAGGTAGTCACCCATAGGGTTACCTGCTCTTAGAATCAAATGAAGTCGTTTGAGTTGATTTTACAGAATTCGAAAGATTGTGAAGTGTAATATTAATAAAACTTAATTGTGTTGAGTTAGTATTATTTGATAAAGAGCAGGTGGAGTCAGACTTGCAGTTCTATCTTATCGAACTATAAAAATTTACTTAACAAAATATTTCAAAGTTAAAAATTGCGGACCAGTATATTTGTGTACTCTGTCAACTATATTGGCACTTTTATAAACCAATGACATTTGTGTAACATTAAGATTTACATTTGACACTTAATTATTTAATTAACTGAATTACTAACTAAGGTCAAGTAAATATACAATTAATAAATAAATTGTGAAATTGATGAAATATAATTTTTCACAAAAAAATGAATAAATTTAAACAACTAATTTGAAATATGATACGTATTATAATTCATAAAAATATTTCATTTTTAATTAGTTAATAATGAAATATTGATTTAATTAATTTAATCCAAATACTATCACATTAACAGCATCATTAACAAAGGAAACGCGTGAGGAAATTAAAATAAAATGTATTATGAAACATGATATAAAATAAAAATTTATTTACAAATTTCACGCGAATAACAAGGTAGAATAATTATTTAAATTCAATTCTGTAAAAATTATTAATCAATAATAATATAATTATAATAATAATAATAATAATAATAATAATAATAATAATAATAATAATAATAATAATAATAATAATAATAATAATAATAATAATAATAATAATAATAATAATAATAATAATAAACAATTAAATGATAATAATAATAATAAACAATTAAATGATAATTTCAGCCTTATGCTGCGAATAATATATTTAATACAAGTGAAAAAAATTTCCACTATAAGATAGTTCTTGTCAATTAAGTTGACAATAGTCGAAAATCTTATAGTCGAAAATTTTTCATTTGTATTAAATATATTATTCTCAGCAAAAGACTTAAACTATCATTTTTTTGTTTTAAAATAATAATAATAATAATTTATATCAGCCACTGGAAATGTGAGGCCCATTGAGTTTTTATTTTTACCATTTTTTATATTTTGTGAAAATTGTTTTAATAAAAGTAAAATGATTTGTGGAAGGTGAAAATTTAAAAATAAGTCCACAAAAAAATTAGACCACAATGGTCCAAGCTAAGGCATCCAATCCCGGAATCATGGAATACCGGTATCACGGGAATCCTGGAATTGTTTTGGTACCGAAATCCCAGGATTAAGATTGTCAGAATTCCGGGATTCGGTACCAATTTTTAATTCATTTTATTTACATAATGCGTAGCTAATTCGGTTTCATTCTCCAAGTTATTTTTAAATTATTCATTTGCTCAGTTGCGTATATTACATACCATGCGCACTAAAAAGAGTATAAATCAAAGCCAACGCAATACACCCTCAATAAATATGTTATTATTAATGCTCATTTTAATGAATAATTTCTATACAGTTTTTTTGGCAAATGAGAATGAAACTTCCCTACATGAGTGACACGAGAGTGAAAAATGGACATGATACATCTAAATCCGAAATATAAAAGTTTCTATAATACACTTTGGTGTGTGTATCAGTAGATGACTCATCATTTATGAGAGTGTGAAGTTTAATATTTATTCGTTAATTCAATTTTATAAATGGTTTTTATTGCCTGCCTTTTGATTGTTCGGAGAAAGGGTATGTAAAAATTTAATCAATTTGACAGGAAGAATATTATTTAATTGCTCTTTCTTCTATTCAGCAGGGAACAGCCATGTCTGAAAAAAACAACATCCAAAATTTTGCAGAATTCAGCCAAAATCTGATTGAAAAAACTGCAGTGTGGGAATATTTATTACGTGCTAAATTAGGCGATTCAGCCAAGTGTAAAAAATGTAATAAAAATTTGAAAACGACGGGCGGATCGACAAGCGGCCTTCATAAGCACATCGGTAAAGTACGGTCTGTTGCCCAGCTATTTCGTCGATCTCCGACAAATAACGACATTCTCCAGAAATACATCAAAGCAGAATTTGGAAAAGAAATTCAGTTGATGATTGATGTCAAGATACGATGGAACAGTCTTCTTTCTATGTTGGAAAGTTTCCATAAAGTTAAAAACTGCATTTTAAAATCGTTGATTGATCTTGGTTCAAGCATTTCATTTGAAGAAGAAGAGCTGAACATGATTCAAAATTTGGTAACAACACTTGAACCAGTAAAGTTAGCTGTGAAAGCACTTTGTCGTCGTGACGCAACACTGTTGTCAGCTGACACAACGATTTCATTCATGATAAATAATTTGGCAGCAGTGACTTAGCCGTTCGGCTGAAGGAAACACTTTCACGTTGATTGAATCAACGGCGAACGAAAGTTTCAAGTTTGCTTCAATATCTGCACAAAGTCAACCAAAATTATGCTGAATTTGAATTGGATCCTCTTCTAAATTTTGAACGTCTAAACAAAGTAACGATTGTTTCTATGGTTACTGGTCTGATAAAGCCACTTGATCGCAATTAGTCATTTGAATCCGAATCGGACAGTGAGGCAGCTGAAGGAGAAGTCGAATCGCAGTTTTTCATGCAAGAGAAGCTCACCAGAGCCATCGATAAGAAAATGAATTCCAAAATAATTTTCAAATCACAAACAGCGAAAAATGTAACAAACATTGTGAAAAAAGAATTGGCCATTTTCGAAGTCGAAGGTAAACGTGGAGCTAATCTTGAGAGCTGTTACGAAAATTTGAATTCAATACCACCTACAAGCGTAAAACCAAAACAAGTGTTTTCAGGATGCGGACAAACGGTGACCAAAATCAGATCATCTTTAAGTGATGAGAGCACAAACATTTTGACCTTATTAAGAAAATATTTCATGACGGAAGCTAAATGAATAGATGAACAAAATAATACTGCCAATTTGAGTTCCTTTATTTGTACCTAATTTCATTTATTATTGTTTTCAACTGTGTTTTATTAATGGATTAAAAAATGTGTGTAAATATGTGTAGTTTTTTAAATTTTAGGTAAATATTTTTGCTGGCACCGGGATCCCAGGACCAAAAAAATTCAGTACCGAAATCCCGGTTCTGGAAAAATGGTCCGGCCTTAGTCCAAGCTCTTATCCAGAAAATGTATTCTTGCCCATCACTCGAAAAGGTTATATGATAAACGTGTAAGCAGTAGCGGATTAAGGGGGGCTGATCGGGCTAAAGCCAGGGGCCCCCAATTTTTAGGGACCCAAAAATTTAAAATTAAAAATAAAATTAGAGTAACATATTATGCTTTTACAAAAAATTCAAGCTTAAAACTTCAATTATGTCGATTACTGTGTTATTACAGTAGGTGTTAAAAACGATGGACTTTCGGAATAAACTTGAACAACTGGAAGTCGCTATTTTACTTGAAATTTGGGACACAATTTTAGAAAGATTTCATAAAACGAATTTTTCCCTTCAAGAGCGAGGACTATCTTTGAATTCAGCACTCCATTTGTTGAAATCTCTCCTTGAGTTTGTTAAAAGACAGCGTTCTGAATTTGATTCTTACGAAGAAAAAGGAAAGCAGAAGTCTGTGGAGAAAGAGTATAAACAATCTTCAATACGATCACAAAAGAGAAAGTGTCAGTTTGATGAAGGCCCATAAGCTGAAACAGTATTTTCACCGAGACGAAAATTCAAGGTTGAGGTATTTTTGGTAATCATTGACAAACTCTCTTCAGCTCTCCAACATCAGTTAGACGCATATGAAGACATCCATGAGAACTTTGGTTTTCTTACAAACCTAACTGAGCTCAGCAATGACGCCATCCGAGGGGCAGCAGCGAGGTTAATGGAAGAATATTCAAGTGATTTCGAAGACTGCTTTCCTTCAGAGTTAGTTCAATTTTCCCAGCTCTTCAAGGCAGTTATTGTCCAGCCCCAGGGCCAGGCTCAAGGACAGGAAGAAACACAATGCAACCTCAAAACACATGCACAGAGCTAAAAATATTGCTGTTTTTGAATGAGCTAAATTTTACACAGTCCTTCCCGAATGTTCACATCGCACTTCGCATCTATCTCTCAATGATGACATCAAACTGCAACGGAGAAAGATCATTTTCAAAGTTGAAAAGAATAAAAAATGAAGTTAGAAGTTGCATGGGACAACAAAGGCTGAGTCTGCTTTCTCTAATGACCATCGAAAGTGAAATTGTAAGATCACTTAACTTTACTGACATAATTGATAACTTCGCCATGAGAAAAGTTCACAAGCGTAGGTTCTAGGTTGAAATATATAGTCTAATAATAAATATTTTAATGAAGTGTGAATTCATTTAACTTTATATAAATTAAATTTACTTCAATTTAATTTTTTTTTAACTCTGCCTTACAAGTTACAGTCATTTTAGCACTTACAAGTTAGCAATCATTTTATAAGGACGCCGGACTGGACCGGTCCCCAGTTTGAATTGCAGCTAGGGCCCCGTGCAAGCTTAATCCGCCCCTGCGTGTAAGATAGTAGATGTTAATGTTATCACGGTAGTTAGTCTCACAATCAAAATATTCGAAGTTCATTTTTATGGAATTAATGAAAAAAAAATCAGATTGACAATATGTTCTGGACTGTATAAAAAATTTATCGAAACCCCAAAAATAAACCCGCTTCATTAGATTCAAAGTATTCCTGGGGTTCATGCCTTAAACCGTGATAATTTAAATGAATTTTTTTGATAATAAAGGGTAAAAATAATTATGTCTTTTCAAAAACTGAAAATAAAATTTAATTTAATTTTATATTCTAGTGCAATAAAGTCACAATTCCTTCGACGCTATTTCGTTAAAGTACTTACATAATTTTATCTAAAAATAATTTTTTCTCTCTATTTTTTGTGATAGCATTAAATTGCAGTTATTTATTTATTTTTTATCTAAATGAAAACTTAAGAACTATACATATTGTAATAATAAAAGTTATGTCAAACTGAATGCATTTAGCAAGAAGGCAACCTGAATGCTAAAAGAGGTATGCTGGTAATAGCAGATATATTACCTTGGTTATTATGGGATGAAATGCAGAAGATTAAGACTGCTAAATTGATAGAAAATATTAATTTTAAGTTTCAAATGAATCAGTTATTGAAGTTAAACATTCCAAATGAAAATAAAATAAATACTCTAAAAATTCACGCATTGACGTATTGACGGATTTGGGTCTAGGCCCTATAAATTATATATTATAAATAAATTATATAAATTATTAGTGTTTTAAGCGAATTAAAATATAATTTATAGATGACATTTATAGACGATATTTATGTAATTTGATAAGTCTGAGCTAAATATTATTTGCAAATACTGAAATTATTTAACAGAAATGGAATTAAAATGATAAAAATCGATTTTTTAAAATTTTCTTAATTTTTTTATTTATTTGTTTTATTAAAAATTATTATTTTCTCATTTCAATAAATGAAGTTTTACAAAATAGTTGATAAAAATTCAGCATTGTTTATATTGAAATTGTAAACTAGAGGTGTTCCACATATGAGTATTGCGCGTAACAATTTTAAAAACGATTAAAATTGTATTGCGTAAAATTTAAGAAATTTTTTAAGAATTAAAAATTATGTTTAAAAACATTTTTAAATTAAAAAATATAAAGTGAATGGTAAATTTTATATAAAATTTTCAATTGAAACCAATGAAGTGAATAAATAAACTAAAATAAAAAAGAATATGGTATTACTAACCACCAACCGAGAAGATACGGTCAGAGAGACGATGATCGGGGCTACACATTTAAAAATTCCATTTGCTGTGTGGTGTAAGATGATTTAAATAATTATATAATGAAAGTGAATTATGATTCTAATGTGAACACAAACTTACTGAAAAGGAAATTCATGAAGATATAGAAAAGAATAACAGAATGATAGGCAAAGAGCATAGATTCTTAAAAAACGAAGACATTTGGATAAATCAGATCAAAAATAGTACAGACTCAGGTAATAGAATAACTAAAGGAAAACAGAAAGAAAGAGATATGATAAAATGCAAGACAGAACAAGCATAAATATAAATGTACGCGGATGTATGATAAATTGCTTTTTGAATACAGTAGCTATAGTAAATTTTGTGCAAAGGCTCTGGTGGATAGATTATACGAAAGGACAGGAAAGATAAATATTGAAGTTAAAATAGGAAATACCATGAAACCAGTAACATTAATTTTTATAAACAAAAACGTCCCCGAAATAGTAGAAGGGTGTTGACCTACAGTGACTATTTGAAATCAGACTGCTACGAAACGAAAGTAAAGAAAAAAGGAAGAACAAATACATGTGCGAAATAGAAGCAAAATTGAGAAGAGAGATAACAGATGACGAAAGACAGTAACTGTTATTTACAAGAACAATAGAAGAACACTACCAAATAAATAAACTAAATAAATTTTCTAAATAAACTCGCAATTAAGAAAAAAACAAAGAAATGCCAGATATTAAAAAAAAGAAATTAAGTTTTGAGCCATGTAGTAAATAGTGCAGGCATTCAGACACTAAAATAAAGTAGATGCGGTTCAACGTTCAGAAACCTAAATGCATAAAGAATGTGAGAAGATTCTATGGCATATGTAATTACTATGGACGATTTATCAAGGACTATGCAACGAAATCAAGACCATATGAAAGCATGTGCGGTAAAATTAACAAAGAATTAATTGAACAAGGAGCTGCAAAAAAGCGTTTGAAGAGATAATAACAGCCCAGCCGAAGTGATACTCGAGAGACGAATCAACGGATCGATATGGTATAGTGAAAAACAAACGAGTAGAATAGGGAAGAAGAGCAAAGAAAAATGGAGACGAAAAAGAATCAACGACAAAGGAAAACATTTGAAGAGGGTAATAAAAGTACTAATTAAACAATAAATAAAGAATAAAATCAATACAGACACGGAGGTTCATATACAGCGATAAAGAAAATACATGAACAAAGCTATCTACTAAAATATGAAAATGAGAAAACTTTGTTCAGAAATGTTAAAATGAAACAATTTTATAAATGGAGATGTGAGCGATAATTTTAAAAACGATTAAAATTTTATTGTGTAAAATTCAAGTTATTTAAAAATTAGAAAAAT
>CAUHTR010007757.1:202766-279727 GCA_959609185.1 Schmidtea polychroa
CATTGTTGCAATGGAAATCTGTTTGTTTTCAAATGTTCTTAAAAATGAAATTTTTAATTACTCTGATCCACCTACCTATTGTTTATGTGATTTCATGCCAGTTTGAAACGATAACACTGGTCAACAATTTTTAAAAATATTTTGTGATTTCGATTTTCGTGCTTTTTTCTATGTATATCAATGCTATAACTTGGAAAATGTTATCTGTGGCGCAGTGTTGTACTGAACTGCTTGATGAGGTGCATCGGTGCATCCAACGCAAAATATAAAAAATTATTTTTAATTTAATTTTCAAATTTTTTTTAGGAATTTTATGAAATTTATTTTAGAATTATTTCGAATTATTTCGATATAATGTAAGTCAGATCAATTTTGAATTATTTATTAAATGAAAGTAATTGCCGAACATATTTATTTTTTTAATACTTTCTCACTAGTCTTTCAAATTCATAGTAACCTTCGCCATTTTCGAAGGCATCAATTAATCGAATTTTGCCATGTTTTGATTCTATTAAAATATTATTTTTTTTAATTAAGTTAATAAAATTTACAATTTTTGATTTTTTCCCTCGAAATCAAAAAAGGTAGAAATATTTGAATTTTATTTTAAATATCTAATTATCACTTATAGCTATTACAGCAAAAATATTTCCTAAACTAGACAATGAAATCATTATAAGTATACTGATTATAATATCTGAAATTCTAAAGAAATATTAAATTTATAAATAATCTTATAAATCTTATGTTTTTTCGTCATTTTGCCTACAAAAGTTTTCTCAAAAATTTTTTCCACGATGCTTTTTTAATAAATTGAAAATATGTTAATAACTTTTAAATTAATATTAATAACTTTTAAATTTTAAAACGAAAAAGCCTCTTAAAAATTTGCATGTATTTTTTATTATGTGTGCTATGTTTGTACGTAAATTATTTTTCTGCCACTTTCTCAATTTCTATATAAAAACTTTTAAATTTTAAAACATTCAATTTTCATACACAGGTAAATTTGTGTGTTCCTATACTATAACTTGATCGATTTTTTTAGATTATAGAAACTTTTATATTTCAGAATTAGGTGTAAAGTAATTAATTGCTATTATTAACGATTATATATTTATTCCAGCCTTTTGTATTCAATATGTCTAAACGAAAAATCGGTGATGAGCACCGAAATTTTCAAGGAAAGTGGAATTGGAATATTTTTGCTGTAAAGAAAAAGATAACATAATTTGCTTGTTATGTAATAATACTATTAATGTGCCAAAGATATATAACATTAAACGTCACTATAAACAACATAAATCAATATATGATAAATACGAAAAATTAATGAGGAAAATTTGGAGCTCAAATTGGGACAGGAAAAACAGAAATATTTATTTACCAGGGTAGTTCAAGAAAATGAAGCGGTGGTATATGCACGCTATGAACTCAGTCGAATGATCGCCATAAACGGGAAACCTTAAAGGAGATTTAGTAAGGCAACGCCTTGTAGAAACTGCTGACATTGTGTGCCCACAAAAAGCGCGGTTATTTAAGGACATCATTAACCAGAAACACCGTTGCTGGACGTATTGATGAAATGGAGGATGATCTGAAATAGCAATTGAAGGCTGTATCAATCAAATTTGAGTAATTTTCTATTGGGTTGGACGAAACTGTTGACATCATAGGAATCGCACAGCTCGAAATATTCATCGGGGCATGTGACACATTCAATATTTACGAAGAACTTATCGAATTGATTCCACTGCACGAAAAAAACAAGAAGCAAAGACATTTTTGAAAATGTTTAAGGGATTTTAAATGACTATGAGTCCTTATCTACTCACGGCGCATCGAATGTGTCTGCAAGGCATAATGGTGTTGATGTCAAATTGCGAATAAAAATTAAGAACTTGTATCCAGATTCATCATTTGCCCATTTTCACTGTGATTCAACGATTCAACTATTATTATATTCTAATTATACTCAAATATCTGATATTGACATTATCAGTTTTTCTTGATATTTAAATAAATGTTATTGAATTCTTGATAAAGTTTGTGAGGAAACTTTCTATAGAATTAGAATTTATTCATCAAAATTTTTAAAATAATAGAAAAAGAAATTGAAAATATTGATTAATGTAATCACTATTGTCTTTTATGTAAAAAAGTGGTACCTATAAAAAGAAACAAAATTAAAACAAAACACTTTAGAAATCCTTATAAATAATTTTGATTCAAATTATTTCGAAGGAATTGACTACACCAATACCTCGTTTTGTTTTGCGTTTTTACGAAGTTGCGTCGCTGCTGAATTAGTACTAATTTTCACTGTGCGTCGTTAGATTTTCGAAGTTGCGTTGTTTTGGGTTTGAGTCCTTAATTTTTTTTCGAAATTTTTTGAAATTTTCTTTTTTTTTCTAAAAGATGGCACGACCTTTGTACTAATTGCGCCATGCCATCAAAACTCGTGGATTCCCTTCCTAACTTCACAGAATATGAGCTGCAGAAGTTGATGGCACACCAGCTGTTCGTCATGAAATTTCTAATTTAGTTAGAGAGTCTAATTTTGAAGATATGGAGGAGACTGACATAAATGAATTGCTAACCTCGCACAACCAAGAATTGTCTAATGAAGAACTATTGCAACTAGAATTGCAATTTGCTAATGAAGAAGATGACAGTAATCGTTCAATAGAAATCTCCGAAGAACAAAATTTAACATCCAAACAAATTTCCATAGCGATGTGTTTGATTGACGAAACGATGGAGATTTTTTTAAAAATCGATCCTGACAGCGGAAGGAGTTTTAAAGTGTCCCAGACGGTAGCTACGAATATCAATTGCTACAAGGAAATTTATTTTACGTTGAAATAAAAAGCTGTTCAGCAAACATTGGACCAATTTTTTGTGAATGAAAGTCGACTTACGACAACAGCCACTATGGACTCATCAGACAGTGATTAATTTTTATTTTGTTTTAATTGGATTTGTTTTTTTTTTGTTTTTTGTAAGGATGTAATAAAATTTTATATTATTTTTGTTTTTTAAATGTTTACTTTGTTCAATTTTCTTTTTAAAAAGTAGTATTTTCATAACCCTGGAACCTATCTTTGATCTTTACATGGTTTGTTATAGAAAATCATAATTCACTGCGTCGTTTCAATTTGCGTCGTGTTTTTTTGGAACGTAACCACGACAGCAAAGTGAGGTATTGGTGTATTAATAAATAAATTTAGACAATACCTTTCCGTGATGAAAATCAATAGTAGAAAATCAATAGTAGAAAATCATCAATAGAAACTATTGCATTTTTGTCAGTTTATTTTGTAGAATTGTAAACTAATGTTTTAATAATGAACGTATTTCATCAATAGAAACTATTGCATTTTTGTCAGTTTATTTTGTAGAATTGTAAACTAATGTTTTAATAATGAACGCATTTTTTGGAACGTAACCACGACAGCAAAGTGAGGTATTGGTGTATTAATAAATAAATTTAGACAATACCTTTCCGTGATGAAAATCAATAGTAGAAAATCATCAATAGAAACTATTGCATTTTTGTCAGTTTATTTTGTAGAATTGTAAACTAATGTTTTAATAATGAATAGTTATAAATGAATTTATAAAATGTATTTTTGTAACATTTTCACTGCATCAATTACATCAAATTTTAGTGACTAAAATTTCGTCGGTCTAATTTATTACAATTTAATATACAATATTTAAGATAAGAACTAGATTTTTGATTTTATTCATTATAATCTTAGGTAATGCAAAATAGAAATTGAAAGTTATTGTAATATTTTATATAGACAAGTAAAAATCGTAAATTTGTTTAATATTTTAGAAATATTATTAATTAATAATTATTTAATTTTTAATATACAGTCGATTCCGCTTAATTGGGACATATCGGGACTTGGGCATTTTGTCCCAATTAAGCGAATTTCACTTTTTCTTTAATTCATTGATTTATTTTTGGCAACTAAGGCCATTAACCAATAATACATACACACAAAATTAAACAATGCATAATTTTTTTCAATAATTTTATTTTATAAACTCTTGGAAACTGTAAATTACATATAGGTAATATAAATTATCATATCAATTACAAATAAACTTTTAAAAAAAATATTTCCTAATTAAAATAATAAATGTGTAGGTACATACAATTTAATTCAATGCAAAAATGAGTGAAGTGTAGCCTGTCTTTTGTTTTTGTAACATTTCACTTGTACAAAATCAGCACAGATAGTCAGTGCAGATGTAGGGTTCCCTTCATTTCCTTCCTGCATAAAATAACGCTGTAACACGACCATACAATTTTTTACCTCCTGGTTAATCACAGGCATAGGTGACTCATCATCATCATCGTCATCTTCGTCTAATTTTTCATGTTTTGATTTAATACCTTCTACAATTGAATCCTCGCAGTCTTCATTATTATCGTAACATGGTAAGTTGTTATCTATTGTTGAAAATTCTTCATAGTTAATAACAGCAACTTACAACGTATCCTCATTTTCTTCATTGCTTAAAATTTCGGAAATATCTAAATATCTCAAATTCTTTGTACATATTTTTTCTTGAGAATGTGTAAGATAGTATGTGCTGTGATCTTAAATTTACTGTCCCAATTAAGCGGAATGTTGTCCCAATTAAACATATAAATTTACTATTGGTTTCTCTGTTTGGTTTTGGTTCTTTGAGATTTGTCCCAATTAAGCGGAATTGACTGTATAATAATAATTTTATATTATAATAATTTTAATATATAATAAAATAACACTTGAAAAACTCAGTGCCGAAAATTTGTTACTTAGGAGTAAAAGTAATCTCAAGTCGTAAAAAAAATAAATGGAATGTTAAAAGAAAACTAACAAATCAAAGTAAAACAAAAAAAATTAGATTTAACTCAATAGTATTAAAAAAAATTGCAAGTAACACATGTATTAATCGAAACAATTTATTTATTAATCTGCATCGTGGTTTCGATAAATTTATCTTTATATGGAAAAAATTCATAAAATTCATTCAATCATGCAAATTCATAAGAAGATTGCCATGTCAATAATTTTTTGTACTTATAATAGCATTGAGAGGAATGGAAGAATGATAAAAGTAGTTTGAGTGTTCTTTTGTTGTCAATTGTATTTCGTTGAATGCTTGATGAATAGAGGATAATTTATGGAGTAATTGTCAACAATATATTAATAGAATAAACTTTTCGATCCATTAATAGACTTGTTAAATTATTTGACAAAATTATTGAGTTATGCAAAGCAAGCATTTCGTTATAATGGTTTGTCGCGATTGACTGGACAATTTTCGGTTGTATTTTTTGGTTGGTCTTCTCAATGGACTAACTGTCAATAGTAAGTTTTGTAGTGTCATATTTTTTAATAGGATTTAGTACTCTGACATTTTTTGAATAGGTAATTTTGGTTATCAACTTCATTGGGCTTAGTCTGACTAAGTAAAAATAACTTAGAATTGAGATTTTTGGTTAAAGGTTTCAATTGGTTAAGTTTGAATGGACAATAAAGCATAGGGAATTTAAATGACAATAAAATTAATAAATTAGGAAGTCAGCGTAGAAATCGCATAATTGGACTGAAATTTATTGCGAGTTAAGATTATTTGATTATAATTTTACAGTAAAGTAAATTTGAGTTGCTGAAAAGCAATAAATGATCTAATAATCAAATACGATAAAAATTAGTCAAATTAGAATATGCAAAAAATATGATAAATTTGGTGGCAAACTCATGAAATTCCTTAAAGGCTGCATAAAATTCGTCAAACAGAATACTACAAATCAAAAGAGACTAGTCACACCAACACTTACAGCTGTTGAAGTCACTGTACAACTTCGCCAGCTCTTGACCTATTTTTACTTAAGGCAGAGTCACAATCTTTTAGTGTAGCACCTTCTCTTTCCAAGAAGTTTGAATGTCTTCTGTAAACTGGACCTAGCCTTTCCCTCTTATCAAAGCAATACCTTTCCGATCCGAACTCCGCCGTCTTTTCTCTGAAAGCTGCAAACGGTAGTCTAGTTGAAACAGTAAGTTTTAGGTAAATTTTCTTTACACTTCCATTTGTTTCTGATGAAATTTTTAACTGGAATTTTCATATCGCAGATGCTATTATTACTATTTATGGCTTATTCTTAAAATAAGTTCTTTTAATCTTTTATACGTGCGATTTTCTATCTCCATGACAAACACTTACCTTGTAAAAACTTAATAACAATTTCAAATAAAATGACTTATGAATGAAATTTTCATTTACTTCGCCTTCCCGGGGTTCCCGAAATTCCCATGAGGCTGATGTGATGAATCGTTAGATAGTCTTATCAAATTCTATATGAATCTCTTATGATGCTTCAAATCAAAAACGCTGAATACAGCAACAACAAACAAAGTTCATTACTCAAAGATCTAAGGGAATCGTACATCATACACCCGTTTGCAGTGAACAAACGCATGATGCGTTACGCATCTATAATATGGGTCGGTGTGCACAACGAATTATAGATGCGTCACTAAAGTATATCATAATTACAGTGTATTTCTGATGAAATAGTTAATTTACGATTAACTATTTTAGCCATTTTATAAATGGTTTTCAAGTAATTTTTTTTATTTAAAGTAAATTTTAAGACTTGATTTTTGATCCATATATATATGAGATCATTATTCAAGCTCTTAAATATTACTTTTTATTAACATTTTTTATTATAAATTGAAGATAAATCTTACGAAATAATGTCTTCATTATCTATACAACTCAAAGTTGATTTCTCGGAATTTTCGTCAAATTTTTTCGGTCATTTTTTTCTAAAAATTTCTAAAAATGTCTGTAAATGATTTATTATAGTGCGTTTATTCATTACAACGATTCTACATATCGAAAATTTGCATGCATATTTTACCATGTGTTGTGTTTATGTGTGGCAGTTTATTTTTTCTACCACTTTCTCACTTTCTATATTAAATGCGTTTGTTCATTGCAACACCAAAATCAACACACAGGTAAGTTTGTATGTTTATATAATATGCACGTATTGATTTTATTTTTATATTATAGATGCGTTTGTTCACTGCAAACGGGCGTAAATCAGCAATCAATAATACAACCCAACAAAATTAACAACAGTCATCATTTCATATAATTGATCTGCTAAGATTTTTTCGAAAATCCCATGTACCTATCGATATTCCAAAGGGATTCAACTACGACCAATCTCAAATTACATTTCCAAAAATATGAGTACAATCGATTCGATATTTGTGTGCATGCAGTGCGCATTGTTGTTTTTAATTATTTGTGTGTCTGTACATGCGTGCTTTATTATTGTGATATTCTGTGTGTCATTTCATTTCTTAGACATTCTAATTCATGGTTCTGTTGTTCAGTTTGTTTTAATAGACGATTTTTCCAGTAGTGGATTAATTTGGTTCGGGAAAAAATATTCTATTCGGAATTTAATGTTTTTAAATATTTTCTCCATAACATTGTCGCTGCAAGACGCACTTGTCAAATTCAAGCCTGTGCTTTTAGCGGAAGAAAAGTTGAAAGTTAAAATATATAATAGTTGTCTTAGATATAGTAACCAGAATGACATGTGCAAATGTCACGTCGCTAGTGTGTACCGTTTTTGGGTTGTTTTAACAGATAGACAGGCACATGTATTTTCTGTTTTATAGTAAAGATTATCTTAATCGAATGAGTTAAGAATTATTAGTGTCATTTTCTATTCGATGAAAAATATCATATATTAACAGTTTTCGAAAACATTTTGTTAATATTTTATGAAATATTTTAGTTGAAACTTATAAGAATAACCAACGAATTTATCCATATGTGTTAGTAAATATTGAAAATAAGAATCGTGATAAAGTAATTAATTATTTATTTTTTGCTAGAAATCAATCTCTTGCAAACCACATTAGGATAGAATAACAATATTTCCCTATTGAACACTGAAAGCGTATTTCAAATATTCATTTATTTCATTCTATTAGGCATCACTGTTGCAAATTCAACCGATGTTAAGCTTTTTTTAATATATAAGTTATTTGTATTTGTCAATTGCAATTAAACTTGTAACGAATAATTGAAATTTAAATGCAGTTCGGAAGATGCAGTAAATAGGGTTTTTAGACGAAAGACTTATTTGTCAATTTCATTACGTGGGAAGCTCTTATTATATATAATTATATTTATTTTTCTCTTGTTTTAATTGATTTGATTTTGTAGAAATTTGTCGTATTAGAATACGATTCGATATTCGACTAAATTAACCCAGATATGCCTACCATCCTTCTATGAGAGTGTATGCAGCTATATCAACAATGCATTTAGGATAAGTTCGTGTGGGTTTTTACAGATGAAGCTAGATAAAAAATAAGGATGTGATGTATTATTTTAGAGATTATTGTCACAGTTTTTTTTCGATTTTTCATTTTAATAAAATTTTAGATATATACAGGTTAATTAGTAATTGTTGATTTTCTCATATATATTAATTGGCAAGATTTAATCACAACACTTAAACTGGTATTTTATTTATTGAATTAAATTTATATATTCTTGTGTTTCGTAGTCAACTTACGATTAAACCGTATCCTCTTCTTCTTACCAATATTTCTATTCTTTTGGGTGTTTTATCTATATATATTTAGAAAAACTTAAATATAACTTGTCAATAATGAAATCATTTATGAAAATGTAATATTTATTTTAAATTGTTATTTTAAAGCTTGTCTAAACTAGTCAGAACCAGGCTTAAGGTAGAATAATTAAAATTTAGCAAATTCAAAAAGCAAATAAAATTTTAAAAAATGTATTCAGATTCTATTGGGATATTTAATTTTATTTTAAGTTTGATTTTTAAAGTATTTTAATTTCCGTTGAATTGATATGTTTTTAGACATATCATGTCAGAAGATTCAATCAACATTTTTTATTGCAACCTCTTTTAGTTCTAAATATTTCTTTTTATGAATAAACACTGCGGAAATGGCTTACATAGTTATTTATTTGAAATATATATATATATATATATCTTTCCATGAATTTGTCTTTAAAGGTCCGCAAAAATCAATAAAAATCGTCTCAAATAAATTCGAATTATTATGTTTTAAAATAGGTTCATTCGTTCGTATTGTCAACGTTTTTCTTCTTTGGCATTCTTTACAATTGTGGATTACATCTCAATTTGTTCACGTTTATTTTCAAAATCAAATGTTTGTGAAATATAATCTTGTACTTTCTTCACCCCTCCGTGTCATAACGTTTGATGAGTGTGTTCTACGAATTGTCTTATCTTTTCTTTTGGTATCCATATTTTCCTTTTGTTCGTTGTTATCACATTGTTGTTAATTTCAAATTTGATTTTTTCTCCTTTCAGTATTTTTTTTCAGCAATCTCTATAGAGTCCTTTTTCCACATGGAACCATCATCTCCTACCATCAACGCTAGGATTCTTGTCTTAAGCCTGCCTTTCTTTGGTTCTTCGTGTATTGTTTGGCACTGTATGCATGTGTCACATTCGTTCTGTGATAAAACATCAGCATTAACATGTAATTCGCCTTTCCTGTACTCTAAATCCATATCCAAACCACTAAGATGGTTAATCCACGTCTGAAACTGTGGTGTAATAGGTTTCTTGGTTTTAAGCATAAATGTTATTGACTTGTGATCCGTTCGGAGTCTAAATCGCTTCCCATATAAATAATGTTTAAAATGTAACGTAAAATAATAAATTGCAAGTAATTCTTTTCTAGTGATGCAATACACTAATTCGTGTGTACTCATTGCACGCGATCCATACTCAATCACTCTTTCATTTCCATTAGAATCCAATTGAGATAACACCGCTCCTATTCTATTAAAGCTTGCATCTGTATCTAATCAAAATTCTTTTTTAAAATCCGGGAAACCCAGTATTGGAGTTCTCATTAATTTTTCTTTCATACCTTGAAACGCTATTTCGCATTCATCTGTGCATATTAATTTTTTGGTTACTCCCACATAGTTTCTCCAAGTTCTTAGTAAACTTTGTATAATTTTCAATGAATCTTCGATAATAATTCGTAAGTCCCAAAAAACTCCTCGACCTCTTTAAACATTTTGGTCTTTCAAACCGTTTTATTGCGTCAATTTTACGATCCACCGTTCTTATATTATCTTTATTTATGATATGTCCTAAAAACTTAGTTTCACATTTCAAAAAAGTGACATTTCTCTTGGCTCAACTTTAATCCAGCTGTTTTAATTCTGTCTAGAACATTTTTTACTCTTTTTATATGTTCCTCTTTAGTATTTGAAAATATTAGGATGTCGTCCAGGTACACTACAGCTTCTTTCCAATTTAGTGATCCAAGTACTTTGTTCATTAATTTCTGGAAAGTAGCAGGAGCCACAGCTATCCCAAATGACATACGATTGAAGCAATATTGCTCATTCTTTGTAGAAAAAGTCGTTTTCTTCTTTGAATATTCAGTTAACTCCACTTGGTAATATACACTGCCTAAATCCAGTGTTGTGAAAAATCTCGATCCATTGAGAGTGTCCATCATTTCTTCTGTATTTGGTATTGGAAAAGAGGTCGCTCTGTTACTAAATTTAATGCTCGAAAATCTAAGCAAATCCTTATCTCATCTTTGTCTTTCTTTTTAAGGATACCAGTGGCGAATTCCAAGGTGATTCGCATTTCTTTATAATACCATTCTTTTCCATCTCTTTAATATTTTCTTCTATTTTCGATAAGAGGTGTACTGGTTGACGTCTTGGATTAATAACAATTGGAGGTCCTGTCGTATTTATCTATTGTTGTACTATTTATGTAATATTTATTATATACTATTTAAACAAAGTATTTTCTTAATTCATTTCTGGGGAATTAATTCAAATCCAAATAATATTTCGAACAATTTCAACATTCAATTTCAATAAACCACAACATTCAAATAATAAAATATTAATGCTATAAATATGAATAGTTTGTATAAATATATCTTACACTTACGATATATTGCCATAAAATTAGACAGATAAGCGTTTTTGGAGTTTCAAGAAATTTACTCAATTAAAATGTGAATTTATGAATTAATTTATCCGAGTACTGAGAATGTATTTATGATTGTTTTGAGTAAATTATAATAACTTTCATTATTATTTATTATTAACTTATAAAAAAATGAAATATAACGAGTATTCGTTTTAGCCAATTTACTAGAATTTATCATTATATAATTTGATTCATATTTTTAAAATGTATATTTTATTTGCCTTTTTTATTTTATAGTATTGTAAAAATTTATTTAAAAAGAATTAAATAAAAAACCTCTTGTTAGTAAATGAACAGCCAGTTTAACTTGAGAGAAATTCCCATTGCCTAAATTCCCTTTGATTCGATATAATCCAACTCTTTTACCAAGCATAATTTCTTTTTTCACATTTTCATTACAATTCATCTCTTCTGTATATTTGTCAAACGAAGTTTCGACATTATTTTCTTCCGTCCTGTTTAGAAAAATAATTTTATTATTAAAAAAATTAGTAAATTTATTACTCGGAAATCTTTGGTAAAACATCGAGTGAATGTTTTTTATTCATTTTTTTGATTATGAATTATTTAGACCATTCATTAGAAATATAATTAATTTAATAATATATTTCTTAAAACAGTGGATTTAAATTGAATATTAGTTACCTTGAAAGATGCTCCTAAATTATTAATCAATTCAAACAAGTGAAGCATGAATTAATAAATTCGAATTCGAATACTAAAAAGGCAATTTGAAATTGAAAGTGAATCTTTTAAAACATAGATAAAATAAATTTACAATTACCAATAATAGATCTGATTGTATTCATTTCAAAGTTATGAACTTAAAGCCTATATTATTCTGAAATATATTATTAATAAAAATATTATTAATAACAAATTATCTTTAGATTTAATAAAATTTGTTTCTATCAGAACTGATGGGTTCCAAAATATGCGATACTGTGACTTATTTACTAAGAAATGGGAAAAATTCCTCTTGGGTTCATGTTTCAACTAGAGTTTAAACTTAACTTTGTTGGGTTATTGGGTTGATGGTAATATTTAAAAGTTACCAATTAAATGTCTGACTTCAAAAAGTGTTTTATTTTATTCACAAAATAACATTTCTCAGACAATATAAACCTTTATTGATTATCACAATTGATTACACGAATTTTAATAACACGATCGATTCAATACTCAAATAGGTAATTACACAAAACTTATTGCGACACCACTTGAGGAATGACCCTACTCGAATAATTCCCAATTATTGAACAATCAGCAGCCGCTGATCTGACTCAATAGTTTCGTAAATTGAATTGAATTTCCTTTACTGTGACTTGAATTTATTCAGTATACTTTAAACCTTTCTTATTGAATCGTTCCAATATTTTCTCTTCTTTCCAATTTCTAATTTCTTGAATTTTCTCTAATTCCAAATTATTTCTCGACTATCTTTTTAATTTTTCATTCGACCACTAACTTCTGACTCCGTTAAGATAACTTTTGTTTTTATAGTTCGCACTTGTCCGACACTTGTGATAATTCTTTTTCCATTCCCGTCTCTCCACAATTTGTACAGCTTCTGTGTTATCGTTGATAGTTTCGCACTCGGGATAATTTTTCATTTTTTCCATTTCTGGTTCTGTCATTTCCCATACTTTTTCTATTTCCCACGTTATGTCTGAAAGTTTGGAGACACCATTTTGCTTTCAAGTTTTGTTTTTGTTTTCCAATTTTGGAATTCTTTTTTGCTTTCTTGCACTTATTAATTATAAGTGATTTTTCTCCGTTTTATTGTGGCATTTCTTTTGTTTTGTTATTCGTTCCTCATTTCCCAATTTTTCAATTTTCTTGGGTTTTACCTCAAGTTATTCTAATTATTTATAATATTATTTATTATTTAGGTATCCTCAACAACTTTAAGCAGTGTAAACAAGATTCCTTCAATCGGTTAAAAGTTTGAAAGGTTAAATTTTATAATTGGATCATTTAAGTTAAGTTATTTCATTAAATAAAGTTATGGATCATGAGGTGTAGCCATTATGTTTTGATGGTGCCAAGGGGTGTGTCATTTTCAAAATGGTAATAGGGGTAACTGCGGTGACGCCAAAGTGATTATTGTCTTGATATTACCTATGTACCCATGGCGACGACCATGTTGGTACTGCACATAGTAACTGAGAATCCATGAACAGGTGAGCTTCTATGTAACAACTACTCTTCATGGTCTCCTCATCTTCGGGTCCTGGAATGCCGATAGAAGGTCTAACATCCTTTGTGAACGAAATGTGGTAAGATTGTACTCGAAAACCCTGGTCCAGGGGCTGCTGTCATTTGAAACTATCACACACACACACACACATTCATGCCGCCGATCATACTACACGCAACCCTTTCGAGAATGAGTTAAAACTATTAGAACATCGACAAATATATATTAATATTGTTACTTATCACACATAAATTATTTTAAATATCATATTCGACAAGTACGGATGCAAAGTAATCGAATCGGTCATTGTTCGTGAAGTGATGGCGCGGAAAGAAATTCTAGCACAGATTTACAACGCTCCTGGTGAAGCATTGTCTGTAGCGCAGAACGCGCTGTCATCGACTTCCCGCAAGATAAGATTGAAGTCGGCTTTTAGCTGTGCATCGTAGGCCCAGGGAGTGGCTGTTACCGGCATCATTCGAAACGACAGTGGCTGAGCGACCACTGTGCCATTGTCCTTGGCTGAGCTAATAGAGGAGCTGAGAATATGGCAGCTTCTATGGCGGCTATCTCAGCCCGCTTGCGCCTAGAATGCTCGGCGCGAGTGAGCCGTTTTCGCTTTGGATGAACACTATGGAGCTAAGTCTTTTAATATTGTAATAATAGCTATTTATTATTAAATTTACTATTTTATATCAAATATTTCAGTTAGATATCTTGTTGTTTTAATAAGGCCCAATAATGTAACATCCTCGACGTCAACCAATGCACATGGAGAAAAGGATTGAAGAGCTGATAAAAGAGTTAATGAAAGCAAATGTTATTCGGTGTTGCAAGAGTCCTTGGAATGCCCCGTTAGTTATAGTAGGGAAGAAAGATGGATCTATCAGGATGTGTGTAGATTATCGTGGATTAAATTCCATAACAGAAAAAGAGTCATTTCCTATGCCTAACACCAAATTCTTACTAGACTGTCTCGCGAATGCAAAAGTATTTTCGTCAATCGATTTAGGTCAGGCGTATTATCAAGTGGAGTTGGCTCCAGAAATTCAAGAAATGACTGCATTCAGTACAAGAGAAGGACAATTTTGCTTCAATAGACTACCGTTTGGCTTAGCAACAGCTCCTGCGACATTCCAGAGACTGATGCACACAGTGCTAGAAGGAATACTATTCAAGGGAGTAGTAGTTTATCTAGATGATATCTTGGTATATGGTAAAAGTCAAAAAGACCACGATGAGCTATTAAGGGAAATATTCAGAAGAATTCAAGTGGCAGGACTGAAGATAAATCCAGAAAAATGCAAATTCAATAAAACAGAATTGTGTTTCCTTGGTCACACAATTAACGAGAAGGGTATCCAAACAAACAGGAAGAAAGTCGAAGAGATCGAGAAAGCAGAAGTACCAAAATGTTCAAAACAATTGAGGTCGTTTCTCGGATTAACGAACTACTATAGAAGATTCATCAAAGACTATGCCAAAATCGCCGAACCATTATACGCTGCAACATCTGGATGCGATAAAGATATAAATTGGACTAAAGAATGCAATGAGAGCTTCCAAACTCTGAAGAGACGGTTGTGCGAAGCACCTATCCTTGATTTTCCAAGAGAAGATAGGACATTTATCTTAGACACAGACGCTAGTTTCGGAGCCATTGGTGTAGTTTTGAGTCAAATTACAGAAGATGGAGAAGAATCTGTCATAGCTTATGGCTCGAGACATATGTCATCACATGAAAAGGGATACTGTGTAACCAGGAAAGAACTGCTCGCCGTACATGAATACGTCATGCATTTTAGAGAATATCTGTACGGGAAAAAATTCATAATTCGCACCGACCACAAGGCATTGGTTTTCATGAAAACTACAAAAACGCCAATCAGTCCGCAATTCCAAACATGGTTAGCTAACCTGTCGGAATATGATTTTGAACTAAAATATCGGAAAGGCGAAGAACACTCAAATGCAGATGGACTATCAAGATTAAAAAGTATGGTTTGCACCCAGTGTCAAACAAGACATGAAGAAGCTAAGGAAGGAAAATCAAAGATTATATATATATACTATCCAAAGAACAGAAGCTATGAAAAAAGAGCTGCGAGAGATATTGGAAAATGGATGTACACGGGAGAAAAAGAATTGTTTTCCTTTTAACGTAAAAAATACACAAATTGATGGAGGATTAATAACAGTAGAAAAGAACAAAAATATCTTAATGTTAGTCCCAGAAACATTTGCAGGCCTGTTAACAACAACGCTACATGAAGAACTATGTCACATTGGAGTTAAGAAATTATTTCATTATATGGAAAAGATATTTTATTGGCCGAAAATGCAAGAAACAATCCAACTCTGTTTATGATGTTGCGAGATCTGCGCTAAGAGAAAGATCGATCAGACAAGAACCAAGGAAACATTTATTCTTAGATATAGCTCTGAATTCCTAGAACAGATTGTTATAGATGTGGCTTACATGGAAATAAACGCCAAAAAAAAATATATGGTAGTAATAGTGGACCGTTTTAGCAAACTGATTTCTTTAACTGCAATCACAAAGCAAGACGAAGGGACCATTTTCAAAACAATACTTAATAGTTGGATCTATCGATTTGGAAAACCGAAGAGTATTTTAACAGATAGAGGCCGAAATTTCGAAGGGAATTTCCTAAGGCAGAAGCTACAGAAACTTGGAATCAAACAGGAATTCAGCTCAACTTATCAACACCAATCAAATGGTTTAGCCGAAAGAGCCATACGAACGATAAGAGATCTTATTACAGCAACATTGGCAGGCGGATGTGAAGAGAGAAACTGGCACGAACTTCTACCCAGAATAGAGTTCACTATAAATAGCAGTCGACAAAGTGCTACAGGTTTATCACCATTTGAGATAATTTATGGACGGAGTGTTAACCTACACTCTAATCTGAAACAAGCCGAGATATCAAGAAGCGAAAGAATCGAAGACGCGAGATTAAACTCGAGTAAAGCCGCAGACACTATGAGAGCTATGGATAAGACAAAGAGGGGCACTCGTGTTTTCGAGGTGGGGGAGGAGGTACTCGTACGTAAAGAGTCGCAGAACAGACACAAGGATGGTATGCAATACGATGGCCCATATAAAATCGCAAGATTTCTATCACCTCATCGAGTCGAACTACATTCACAAGAAGGAACGAAAGAAAGAAGAATCGAGTGGCTGAAGAAGTGGAAAAAGTCTTAAGAAGGGGAGAGTTAGATATCTTGTTGTTTTATTAATTGGGAATTTGCGAATTAAATAAAACTTGTTATTTATAAATTCTTTGAATAAATATATATTGTTAGTTTCAAGATTTTTCTGCGAAATTTAAGATGGATCTAAAGACGGATTTAACTATTTCAATTTTGAAAATTTTTTTAATTTATTAAATTATTTCAATATGTAAAAAATATTTTAAAAAATGAATCAAAATGGAAATTGTTTTAATAATAACAAATAAATTTGAAAAATATTCAATGAATATTAACATTGAAATTAAACAGAAACCAAAGCTTATTAGGCCTGCTGAATTATGTATTGATAAAATTTATTCTCCCGGTGAAAGTATTGCTACTCAGGAAACATACATTTTTGGAAATAACACATTCAAACTTTCAAATGGTAATGATATAGAAAATAAAAAGAATCTATATATTCATCTGTTGTTGGAGAGGTTGGAATTGTAAGTAAATTGATTTATGTTAAAAATCCAAATTCCACTTACATGGGCAAAGTAGGAGATACGGTTGTAGGAAGAGTTATAGAAGTAAGTATAGAAGTTAATATTTTAACTTTGTCAAATATAAAATTACCTGGTGGTGAATCTCGACGTCGTTCTGAAGAAGATGAAAAAGCTATGAGACAATTTCTTGATGTTAGTATTTTCATTTTTAATTACAATTTTTAAAATCGCTTTTTTTATGGATTTTTTTTTTCAAAACTTTTTTAATTTTTAGGAAAGTGACTTGATCGTTGGTGAAGTCCGTGAAATTGGACATAACAATGTTCTGTCCTTGATGGTAAGAGACGTCGGTCAAGGTAAACTTGGACAAGGAATGGTGATTAAAGTGCCCTCAAGTTTGATTGTGCCACAGAAGAAACATACTCATTTTCTGCCATTTGGAGTAACTTTAATTCTTGGATGTAACGGTTTGGTATGGGTTGGACCAACTAGATCTACCAATTTTAAATTTGAAATAGATCAAAGTATTGTGTCACTGGAATATTATGACGCAGTGTGTCGAATTGGAAATTGTGTAAAATTACTGGCAAAGAAAGGAGTACCGCTATCAGAGGCGAGCATATGCTATGCGTACGATGCATCAGTCGAGAATGGATATAGCGGAGCTGATCTATTAAAAGACGAGTATATAGATAGAATAGCAGAGGTCACTGAAATACAAATGGGTGCTAATCAATAAATATTGTGTTTTATTTTACTTATTTAAACTCAAAAACATCAGCTGTTTGAATTTGTGTCAAAATTTTATAACGAATTGTAAGTTTATTGTTCGAAGTGTAGCTCACTCTACAAACCCATTCGGTTTTTCAATGTTTGTTCATAGAATCTGAATGGGAAAATTTTTCAAATAATAAGCATTCCTATTTGTAGTATAAATTTATAGGTTAGCATGTTTTCTTTTACAATATAATTGAGCGTTTGTACTCATCTTTGTAGGTCCTTCCTCCTTTTAGGAGACGTCCTTAACAAATGCTCCCTAGTACGCTACATAAATTTGTTTTAAAAGCTTTTAAATAGAAAATTGGTAAATATATTAAATTATGAATCATCTTTTAACTAAACACAGTCCAGATTCCAAAAATAATCTAATTAATGGTTGAATATGCCACTACACTATAAACATGAATCCGAGCTGTGTAAACTAATATAAATGTAACCTTGATAGACCCATCCAAAAAGGATTAATTAATAAAACAGATAGTTAAAAATTGGCGAATGAGAATATACCTATTGTATTTAGCTTTTAAATTGGTTGTTTCAAAATATATCTGAATAAAGTTTTTAACACGATTTATTAACAAACTGAATTAAGCATAATAATTAAGCGTGGTTTTCTTTCTGGCTTGTACCTCTAATATTGCATCCATGAAATCTTCATGAACAACTCGATCGGCACCGCGTCGTAAAGCAATCATACCAGCTTCAACACATACAGCTTTGCACTGCGCTCCATTAAAATCATCGGTACAGCGAGCAAGCTCTTCAAAATTTACATCTTTAGCTACATTCATTTTGCGAGAATGTATTTGCATTATTCTTGCTCTTGCTTCTTCATTAGGAGCAGGAAATTCAATTTTTCTATCCAGCCTACCACTCCTCAATAAGGCAGGATCAAGAATATCAACGCGATTAGTTGCAGCAATTACTTTGATGTCGTGATTTGGTTGAAACCCATCCAGTTGATTCAATAATTCCAACATTGTTCGTTGAACTTCTCGATCTCCAGCTTTCTCGCTGTCAAACCTTTTCGTACCAATAGCATCTAATTCATCAATAAAAATAATGGTTGGAGCTTTTTCCTTCGCTAATTGAAACGCGTCTCTAACTAATTTAGAACCATCTCCTATAAACATTTGTACTAATTGAGGTCCAGCTAATTTTAAAAAAGTTGATTTAGTTTGAGCAGCGCATGCTCTTGCCAATAAGGTTTTCCCTGTTCCTGGAGGACCATAAAGTAAAACCCCTTTTGGAGGCTGAATTCCAATAGCTTTGAACCTATCTTTATGAGTCATTGGTAATACCACTGCTTCAATTAGTTCTTGAATCTGCTTATCCAATCCACCAATGTCACTATATTGTTCAGAAGGTCTTTCATCAACTTCCATTGCCTTAACACGGGAATCGAACTCGGCTGGAAGTTTTTCAAGAATTAAATAGGAATCTTTATTTACTCCAACTAAATCTCCAGGTTTCAATTCACTTGGTTCAACTAATCCAATAATAGGAAGAAAATACGTTTGTCTGGTGCTTGTTTTAATGACAGCGCATTTCCCTTTTCTTTGTGAATCTAAATCAATATGGCCACCATCCTCTTCTTCATCTCCCTGAGGTTCAACATCTAATAATTCGATTACATTTGAAACAAGATAGGGTAATGCTTTATTCAATTTTATTTTGCTTTTATTCTCTTTTATTTTATCTTGCTGAGTTTTGGTTTCATGACTCACGTGCGTTAATTCAGATTTCATTATCTATTATAAATATGATAAAAATTTATGAACATATTATATTACTCTTATTTCATTATCTAAAAGTCTAATACGGCTAGACAATTCATCATTGCTCATTTGATTTATTTCATTGTCAATATCCATCTGATTAAAAAATGTATTAAAATTTCATTAATTACCAAAAAATTACAATTTCTGTCATTTTGCTGAATGTTAATTCTTATTCAAATACTTTAAAAGGCTAGTAAATATTTAAACAACTGTTAAGTTAATAGCAGAAAATAGTTGATTTTACCTAAAACTATGAATGTAACTAGAATATACAGATTATGTAATACTTAGAATAAAACTTAAAATAAAAATTACATTAATTTTATTTATCTCTTTCCACTTTTATATTGTTGTTGCTCTTCTACATCTCATATTTTTTAAAATTGTTTTTTTCTTGAATATCTTGATTTGTTTGTGATACTTTGAATTTGTTTATATTCGTTGAGTGACAGGTGTTGGGCATAAACTAGCACTGATCTTGTTTTGTTCATCTGACGCGATAACATAACAATAGGAAAGCGTAAAAATTCAAATAAGATGGCATTTTATCAATTTAAATAGTAAAAAATGAAAAAGTGTAAAAACAAAATGAAAGACGACAGAACCAACATAAAAATGAGAAAGAAAACAACATAACAGCAAAAAAGACCAATTAATTGAAAATGAAATAGAAAATGTCCGAATCTTAAGAAAAAGACAATTAAAATAGGTCTCTTTTAATAAAAAGAAAAGAACCAGAAATAAATAAAAGAAATAATGAAAATCACAAAACTTATTGTTAGAAAGTAAATATGTTAATTGATCATAGAATGACGCATGACAAATCTGACCAAAGCACACTCACTTTTTAACACCACAATTTCCGATTTATCACAATTAGCATTGTTAAGTAATTTTTAACTTATATTTTATTTTTGTTCATTTGATTCATAATTGTTGCATTTATTAAATATCATTATGATCCCATTTTAAATTTTTAGTTAAATTATTTTATATATTCATGAAATTTTGGGTATACTCACTTTCCAATTGATGTTTAAGACAACCTTGTACTTGTATCCAGGAAGGTTTTTTGGATTCAGAAAAATTATGCGTTCATTTTTACATAAATTTCCTATATTTCATAGGTATTTATTTTATTATGAGTTATTGGTCGTCAGAGGTCCTACTGCCTTTGTGGTTCTGCCACGGAGTTCGTGGGATAAATTTCCTCTATAACGACTGGGCTCCATGAACTTGATACAGAATAATTAATCGACCAAACACAACAATAGGGCCTACCGTAAAAAGTGCAGTGTGGCCGTGAAAGTAGGTATATTTTAATTAATTGACCTTTTTTAGCATTAAATAAAATAAATCATTTCAACACTTAACTAGTCAATCAACACAACACTAAGGATCTTTAAAATGAATTGACTCAATCTACTTACAAATATATGAATGAAATGGGTCAATGAACCTTCTTGGATATACATCGTAAACGAAAATGATTATAAATCATTCAAATCATAAACCCGGAAACCTTTATCCGTTAAAGAAGAAGACGATTGTACCATTTGCGTGGCAGTGCATTATGCTACAGCTAGAGAACACCTGCAATCTGTATTAGTTACAGTGTCCATCCTTAAGTTCAACGGGGATCCATTACTTAACACTGTGGTAACCCCAAGAGAACCTATCAAACACTAGCAATTTCATACTCACAGGATGACAGAAAAGGAAATCATCGGACATTTTGATGGCGAAAATTGTCAAGAAAGAATCTGTAAGATATGCGATGGAAAATTATCCTCGGTTTGACAGTGAATGATTTTTTATTGTCAATTAACTTTCCTATACAACGACTCTTGGGTGTGCGTAATTTGGGAGCAGCCAAGTGTCTACGAGATTCCGGTTGGAACGGTTGTACTCGAACAGGACGAAACCCATCGATCCAAGATGATGTCAACATGATCCAGCAGATATATACCATATTGCGAGAACAATTTATCGACGATATCCCTCCTACATATCAAGATCAAGTTCCAAAAGTCAAAGCAAAGCCTTACCCACTGCCAGAATTGCCGAAAAGGAAAGCTATTGAGAACTTACCATCCATAAGTGGGAACCTATCAAACGTTTCGAAAGATCAAGGCATTGATCCTCTACATTCTTTACCAGATATCACTATGGCAGACGAAAAAGACTATGCCACTTGCAATAGTGACGAGGACGACGAATTTATTATTCCAATTCCAAAAGAAATGAGCTCAATAAAGTCAAACGAATCGAATGACGATCTAACCAAGATCAGCTTCCAGGAACCAAATCCAGAACTCACTGAAGCTTTGAGAGTAAAAGAAGAGCCATTTCTCGAAGGAGATTTTGTTGGCTTCAGTATATCTAAGAAAGTGAAACGGGATTTGGGACAGGCAAGATCCAGTTGGTGGCAACGTCCGAAGAGCGATTGGAAGCATCGATCAACCAGTTCATTAAATGCCTGTTTTACATTTCCCAATTACAGATGTAACTTTTACTCTGACTCCAAAGCGTGTTTATTAATTCACAATTTAACACTCTCGAACACGATAAGCTTTATTAATATTCACACTGGATTGTACAAATTTCAATTACAACCAATTAACTATAAACCAATTTATCACACAGAGCTTATTTCGACACTACGTGAAGAATAGCCCTTTCTGCAATCACAACAATAACCACTAGCCGTCAACCACTCAATTACATGGTACGTTGATTGATTGTTCTCTTTGCTTTGACCACAAATTATTTTACTCCACTTCCATTTTATATTCAATTTTGTGAAAGATTCTCGTTACTTCTCGTTTCACTCTGTTCTGAACTCTGTTTAATTTTTCCTTTAATTGTTCTTTTAAATTCTCCCTTTGAATCTCCTTTCTAACTCTCTAAATTTAACTCCTTTTAACTTTCGTTTTCTTCTCTCATTGCCTCAGAATATATAAATACATTTTTGAAAACAGAAAACAAGTGTTGTCTTATTTAATCTATTTCCTTTATCTATACACGCTATTTATCTTTTTGAGTAAGATAAATCAGAAATTGTGTTGGATATCTTTGTACACAAGATCAATCCTAACACTTGTTAAAAAGTCTATCATGCTTAGATTCGGCTATTAACAATCAACTATTAGTTCAAGGTTAGTAAAAATGTTTCATTATTACTATAGGGTGGAATTACAAATAACTATAAAAAGATAAAGAATCGAGAATTAATAAGTTTCATTTTTCTTTGAATTTCTGAAGTTTTATTTCACCTATTTTCACTAATTTTCTTCTAAAATGCTTACTTGTCTTTGCTTTCTTATCAATTTTCCATCTCTAAGTTCTCGCTAATAAGTGTTGGATGACAGGGACCGAATAATAAAGAAGTTCGAGCTCACGAAATACTATAGAGTAGGCCCGAATAAGTACAGGGTAAAGGTTTATATAGAGTCCTCATAATATCATATATCCACATCTCTCAATCTATCCAAATTTAGCCCAGAGAGTTTCGCAATCCAATCCAGTGGTGTCGATATATCGTCGTTGCGATGACTATATTGTAAATATAACTGTTTAATTTTTTTGTGATTTAGTTTGATTTATCAATATAATTTGACTTATTAATGTAATTATCATTGACATTTCATTTGATTCTTGTGGTTTATTTATTTTATTTTTTTTTGGTTTATGTACATCTGTAATATTATTTCATCAATGTATACATTTTAATATAAAATATATATATATAGGGAATTCGATTAATTATTATGAGGTTGTTAATTAAAATATAATTGAAGAGTGGCAATTCAAATCTTCGAAGCAACGAAACACATTTTCATTAGTACTTAAAAAAAGAAGAATTTTTTTCCAATACTCAAAAGTAATGTTTGAAAGATAATAGGTAACATTTTGAAATACTTAAAAATTTAATTAGACACATGTTTTAATATTTGAATAAAAAAAAATAATAAAAATATTTAAGGATTCAGGAAAAATGACACATTTTTTAATAATAGTAATTAACATATTTTTAAGTAGTATATTTCGACACATTTTAACATAATAATGGTAATTAACATATTTTAATAATAATTAACCATATTCAAACACAGTTTGGAAATATATTAATTTAAATTTAATATTAAGAGGAAGCATAGAAACAATATATATTGCGACGTAAAATCACTAATCTTCGCCCAAAAGTAATAACCACTTTTTACATAGTCTAAAAAGTTAAATCATTATTAGATTTTAAACTCAGGCGGAAACAACAAAAAAGTCTAAAATCGCACGGAACATAGCACAGAATAATATAATAGTCACACAATTACATATTTGCACGCATTATTTAGCGAAATCGAAATATGAAATTGGAAGAAATTTTACATTTAATCGGTAAATTTTTTATTATAAAAATATTGCAAAAAGCTTGTTCTGTTGTTTCATATATATCTAAGAACTAGTAAAGTTGGGGCTTTCGATTAATGATATCTCAACATATGTGCTATTGGCGCTATATTTGTCTATTTTTGCATTTTACAATCATTGGTTTTTTAAATCTGTATTTACTGTATTTTCATTTAATTTTTTGATTTTTAATTCTTATCATGTTTTACATTTTTTGTTTCTTAATTTATTTTCCCATTATTTGTCGTTTCTTTTTTATTTTATTCTATATGAGTTGATTTATTTCTTGCATCTTTTCACTCTTTTTTTTATAATTAAAAATTTTCACATTTTCTCCTCGTTGCTTTTTCGCTAAATTTAAACAACTGATTTGCTCTTCTAGTATTTGTCCAACAAAAGACAGTAGTCATCAAATTGTTTGGAAAAGAGTTGACGACACTACAACATTTAAGCAAGGCACCTCAAAACACCAACATATCTTCGTTTTTTCCAAACAAGGTTGGTATTTATATATTATATTATCTATGTATATTTTATGGGTATAAAATAATAATTCTGTGTATAATAAATATAAATATACATGCTTAAAAATTATATTATTGTATGATATATAATTTTATAAATCAATAAAAATTTATTGAGTTTCTTAATATTGAATAGAAAAATAAATAAGGTGAATAGGATTCCAAATTATTTTAAACGAAATGAAGAAAATGAATAAAGATTAATAAAATAATATTTTATTACATAAGCTTTATATATTCAGAAATAGCAACTTATGTTACTTAAAATGAACATTTGTTTGTATTATATTTAAAATTTAAAATTATCTGCCATTTTCGTATGAGTTTATAAATAAATCAGTTTTAGACTTGTTTATGTAAATAATTAGTTCTTCGGACATTTAATTAACATAATATAATATCAGTACTGTATTAAACCTGTGTAATGAATCTCAGAATGCCATCTATTATGTCCGGTAATGTTAATGGTCCATCTTTATCGGCCTCGGTTATGAATAGTAACTCAGGTCCAATGATGGATTCTGGGGTTCCAATGCTACACCCTAATCAGTATGCTTTAGCTGGGATGATGCAACATGGAAATCCTCATTTACACGACCGAGAGATCATGATAGGTTCAGGTTAAGATTATTTATTAATCTATGGAGTAATACTTTATTTAGGAATGCCTGTTGGAGCAATGGGACCAAATCCACATGGCGGAATGCCTCATTTGGGACCTCATATGATGCACCCGCATCATCCTCACCACAATCATCCAAATTTACCAATGTAATGCTCATTAACCTAAAAAAATATTCATTTGTATCTAGGGGTCGAGGCAACAATCCATACATGGCATCGATTGACTGTAGGTTAAATGAATTTAATAGGCGTCTTCAACAGAGAACTGAAGATTGTGATAATATTTGGTGGGATACATTGATTACTGAATTTTTTGAAGAAGATGCGGTTTTAACTGTAACTTTTACAGATGAAGGGCCGAAAAGATACAGTAAATGATATTTCGAATTTATTTAAATTCATTTTACAATTTAAACATTTTAACTAAGTTCATATTTTATTGATATTAAGCATTGAATCAATCAGTAAATTGAATTTTTTTGGCATGATGATAATAAATTAGTGATTTATACTTTATTTTATTTAAGGACTCTTTGAAATTTGTATAAAATGCTGTAACAATAAGTTCCACTTCTAAATGACTTGAGCCCTAAAATGTGTTTATTCTGCATGATTTATTACAAAATTTGAATCGATAACACACATAAAAAGGCTTAGTATTCTGAATGAAAATATTGATAAAATTATTTAAACAATTTAAATTTTTGCATTTTTGTATATAAAGTTGTATAATATGAAAATAATCTACGTATAGCAATAAATCTCATTTTTCTAATTTAATTGCTAAAGTAGATTATGTTACTTGATGAAAAATCAAAAAAAAATTGGCGAATAATTTGACACATTAAATTTTGTTGAGCACGAAGTCTTTAATACTGAATACTTTCATATCGGTTTTCCCTATATTATATCGATTTTAATATGCTATGGATTATTTCGTACTTTATAAAATATGGTTTCAATTTTTTGTTTAGAACACTGGATAATAATGAAAATGTTTTTTCTTTATGTTTTTACATCTATTTGATATTTAAGTCTATTCTCCCATATGAATATAATATATTCTAGTGTTTTTATGGGAAAACCGTATGATTTTTTTTCTAGTAACAATAAAATTGCATTCAAATTATTTTTTATAATTTTATCAGTATTGTGATTTTTATTCATATCCTGTTATGCATTTTGGTAACTTTTAATTGAAATTGTTACAATCAAGACGAACATTTCTTCAACTAATTCGTTTGATAAATACATTGAATACATGCTTTTAGTTTTAAAAGACTTTTTTTGCAATGAAATCATTTTGAATATATCCTGCCACAATCAAGGCCCACATTTCTACAGCTGATTTTTTTGATTAAATTGAATACGTACTTTTAGTAAAAAAATTTTTTTTGTGCTTCAATCAGTTCGAATATTTAGTGATTTTTAAATACATTGACTTTCATAACAAGTTTGAGAGGGCACCTGATAGATAATTGGCTTCCACATAATTCAGAACGTTGCCTTTTGACTGGGTTCGAGCTAATATAATTTTGAGTGCGCGCGGTTTCTAATAATCGAGATAACGAGTATACACTATCTTTGTTTGACATCTGGGTATAACAAACGAATGTAAAATAGAAGACTAACAAAAATTTCATAGATTATTTTTAATACAATAGCCCAGTTAAAAAAAATCACAAATTTGATCGTTATAAGCATTGGAACTCAATCACTTATTTGAATTTGCAAAATCGAAAAGTTAAGAATCAATCATATATTAATAATTTTGTCAAAAAATATTGTTTGATGACAATTTTAAAATTTACTTTTGTTCTTTAAGCGACATGCTCTTATTTTAGCAATTGCCAAGTATCTATAGAAACAATTATTTTTGTATAAAACTGTTCACGTACTATGTCACAAATCAATTACAATGTGTCATATCTAGTCTTAATATAATTTTGGTTTTTTTTACTATGATAGTATTTTTGAAACTGAAAGAAAATCATGAAAAATAAAATTTTTATTGATATATTTTATTTTTTCAATGTATAAAATGAAAAAATTGTAATTTAATTAATTTTAATTTTCAAAAAATCAAAAATTTTATTATAGGACGCTATTTTTGATCTTTTAACATGAAAATAATTAAAATATCATCCAAAAATTAAAACAGATCAAAGGTGACCAAATAAAGAATTTTACTGTTAAACAATTGTAACATCACTTTTAAATAACCTGTTGTCACTTTCCAACTATAATGAACACATTTTAAGAGGGAAGGGTTTGACTTTTAACTTTAACTTAACTTTAAAGGTAAGAAAAATAGAAACACTTAATTTTTATATTGGATTTATTAACCATAATACATGAAAATTGATAAATAATCAATTATTAGATCCAACGATATTTAAACACTATTGACAACGTATGAACCATTTTCCCGATATATATCTCGTGGGCTAAATTGTCATATTTTTCAGCCTGCTACATATATTTTAAATTTTTCCACCGAATTTATTTTACCTTTAATTTATTCTTTTCACTGGCTTGCTAGTTATACTCGTCTGCAGGTTATATGCAGGAAAAATATCAATTTTTATTCAATTTCGGCATAGTTTTATCCTACTAGGTTTTCAATGCTTCTGTTATATAGGACTTAATTTCACTTTTTAAAGTTTTTAAAATTTTAGCTCTCTTTTTGTTGTTTATGGTCAGTGTGATGAAAATTTGCCCCTGATTCTCGGATTCTTTATAACATTCATTATTTTAATAATTTGTTGTCATTATGAATGAACGATATTTGTTTACCAAATTTCAATGATCATAACAATTTTTTAATTGATACATTGATTTAACATTAAAATTAATGTTATCAGCAACAACTTATTTTCATCGCTTCTCCAAGAAATCTGATTATTCATCCTTATTTTAATCAAAATTATTCTAATCCTAATAATAGGGATATTGTCTACTGACCACTTTATAACGATTGTCAATAACATACATATCGACATTACCAGTCGTGCGCTAAAGTAAAACTTTGACTTAGTGTGTCCATAAATTTACTTTCCTTTGGTAATTTTTTTCATTAAATTGAATTTATATGAAATCTGTAAATTTTATCGATACTTGTAAACCATTTTAAAGGATATTGACACTTGTTATTTTGATTATTTTTATTTAGCTATAGGTCGCACTTTGATTCCCCGTTATTTCCGCAGTATTTTTGACAGTGGCTGTACTGAATATTATTATTTCTTACGTTCGGTACGAGAAAGTTATCACACTAATACTATTGTGGTTGATAGCGAATCAGCTCAAATGGTAATGACATTCCCTAGAACTTTGCCCCCGACAACAATCACAGTAGAAGGCCGATTACTACTGGATTTCAATTTTGACGAGTTAATGCGGATAAGAAGTTGGACTTTTCAGATTAGAAATCATCGTGAATTTATTCTAAGATCAATGCCTGGATTTGGTGTACGTTGTTTTTTTAATTTTTTTTAATATTAAAAATATTAAAAATATGTTCGTATATATAAATTTATGCTGAAATTTTCATTTAATATAAATTGAATCTCATTCAGTGCAATCAAGAACAAATGTTAATGGAGTTTTCGAAAAACGTCACACGATGTGGAATTCCTAATTTTACAATGAATTTCTTTCGAATTTGTACTATTCTTGAACCAATGCAGGAATTAATGTCCAGACAAAAAGCATATAGTCTCAGTCCGAAAGATTGTTTAAAAACCACTTTATTCCAAAAATGGCAACGCATGGTAGCTCCACCAGGTCAGCAGCAAAAATCAGGTGTTGTATTTATCAGTGTTGAATAGTTATATAATATAATTATATATAAATAATATATATATATATATATATATATATATATATATATATATATATATATATATATATATATATATATATATATATATATATTGTTGTCTTAACTATATTTATAGTAACATTACGCAATATTCCTTTTTAGAATCGAATCGTCAAACCAACAAACGCAGAAAAAGAAAAGGATCAAATGCGAATTCAGATTCAGCCTCTAATCGTAGTTCGAAGCGGAAACAAAGTCCTGTCCCATCTCTGCCTAATTTGAATCAACCTGGGGTTAGTTTTGATTTATATAGAATCTTTTGATGAATGGTTTTTAAGTGTGCCGAAACAACAAATCAGAAATGAACTGTAGCTATTATTCGAATCTGATTCGTTGCTGAGGTATACTGAAAACATTCAGATTAACTTTTCTGTAAAAATTTATTAAAATTGTCTTGATTTATTATTTAATAAAATTTGTAAAGTTGACATTGATATTTTAAAATTTAAATTATGTGCTAGTGCACGCATTTATTGTAAATTTAATTACATCAATAATTTTATCAGTAATTTTTTTCATCATTTTATTTTTAATTTCCTTTTTCTTTATTTTTGAATTGTATTAATATTTTTTAAAAAATTGAAGGAAAAATAAATTACCAGTAATATTTTTTTTAGATTATTTTTAAATTTTCTATTTCTTAACTTTGTACTTAAATTTTATAAGATTAGTAAAATCGATATTTTAATTTAATAATTTGTAGGATGTTATGATTGTGGGTGAACCAACTTTAATGGGTGGTGAATTCGGCGATGAAGACGAGCGCTCAATAACTCGATTAGAAAATACCCAATATGATGCTTCTGGAAACAATATTTCCGGACCAATAATGTCTTTAGGCCAAGCTCCCCATTTACCAAATATGAGTGGTCCACACATGGCAATGTCTTTGTCCGGGCTCAGTAAACAATAGTAATAACAATCAATATTCAATGTCTGTTGCTGAGCAGATGTCAAGTTTTAATTCAAACACGCCTGATACTAAATCTTCAGATATGCCGCCCATATCTTCCAATCTCAACGGTTCCTTAAACAACCTTCTCAAATCAGATTCTCGAATTACCAATTGTTAGTCAAACCAAAATTATAGAATTTCGTTCTAAATTAGTAATTAGGTTCTCAATATTCGAGCAGTGGGAATACACCGGGTAAAAAGATACCATTGTCACAGGAACAGATTTCTGAAGAACAATCTTCCCGATCAGTAAAAAATGGACCTCCTCGACCGACATCACAAGGCGCAAATCAGATGCCAGGTTATTATTGATTCATATTTTTAATTATGTCTGTTTTATTACTCTTAGACAAATAAACTCCAAGTCCAGAGAAGCTAATTTTTATTAGTTAATAAATGCAGATATTTACCCAAATAGATTATATTTATTTAATAATATTCATTAAATTGCATCATAATTTAAAATTCTTAAATGTGGGCTGTTGATAATTGTGTAAATACTCCCAATCGATTTGTGCAAATATGCACATTCTGCTACGGTCATATATACATTCCATTAGTATTTATTTGATAATTCAATGGAGATTGTCATTACTATATCAGATCAATGAAACAGAGCTTAAGTCTAATCACCATACTGCTTATGAACGACTGTTTATTTATCTGGTAAAATCTATAGGTAATAATTCTATGCTTTGATGGCTTGCTGATTTGACCATGACTGCATTTCGCATGTTCATTTTCAAATTTAAATGTTCCATGTTATGAATATTTTTAATGTCTATTCAATTTATTTATGTAAACTCCAAGTGATGAATAACTACAAATTATATTTTTACTGTAAGTGCCACCAGTCTGTTGGTTAATCGAAGAGAAAATATTTATGATTAAAAATATAATTTTTAACTTCGCTGGGACAATGATCTTTCTTTTTTCAAATTACCTTATTCATTTGAACTCAAATTCTTATTATGCTATTTATCAATCAGTACTAATACTGATATTGACATCAAATCTATCCGACATTTTAAACAACTCTTAACAGTTTGGATGCATTTTATTTTACTTTTATCCAAATTAAAAATATTTAGTTTTTATTAATTTTTATTTTAACTAAAATAAATTATAATAAATTATTCAAAATTACATTTTAAACTACCTGTGCTAAACGGATAATAATAATAATAATAATAATAATAATAATAATAATAATAATAATAATAATAATAATAATAATAATAATTAATAAGGACAATATCATAATCGAAATTATTTTCATTAAATACATTATTCGGAGCATAAGGCTTAAATTATAACTTTATTGTTTATTATATTTAAATAATAAATTCTGCTACCAAGAAATCATCACTTTATATTTCATATTATTATTATTATTATTTAATTTCTCAATAAATTTATATTTAAAATTTTTTTTTGCTATAATTTATTCTACTTACTATATGTTCATTCAAAGGTTAATTAATTAAATTAAATTTATAATTGAATTAAAAATCCATTTGAAATATGATTTACCAAAATTAGTAACTAATAACATGACTATTAGATAAAATTCAAATTTATTCTACATTTATAAGCTATATAATTTTAATTAGATATACCCTAAATAATGGATTGCTTGGACCAAATGACTTTTTTATTCTAATATTAATTAACAATTCACATTAATTTTTTAATATTAATAATTTTGCAATTTTTTACAATTTCAATCAGACAGTTTTAATAAATACAAGTCAAATTGAATATATAATGTATCACTTCTACAGTAAAGTCGGATTTCAAATAATATTAAAATAAAACGTTGACGATTAAAACTGTAGTAATAAAATTGAAGATTTGAACATAATAACAATAATAAATATTTTACATCATGACAAAAGATCAAAAATTAATTTTTTATGGAATTTTTAATCATTTTTCAAAATGAAAATAAATGAAATATTAAATATAAATATTAAATTAAAAAAATACACTATTTGAATAGACCTGGGGTCGGCAAACCAAGGCTCTTCCAGAAAAAAGTAAAATTTAATTTTGTCTAAAACAAAAAAAAATTTTGAATAAAATATTTTATGTGATCCGAATCTACTAAATCCTTGCTAATATATATATATATATATATATATATATATATAATAATAATAATAATAATAATAATTAACAAGGACAATATCATAATCGAAATTATTTTCATTAAATACATTATTCGGAGCATAAGGCTTAAATATATTCTTTAGACATTCTTCAGATATAAAAGAAAAAACTAATATAAAATACTCCCGGTTATATCGCTTCTTATCAAGCTTCCTGATAAAAGATATTTTATGATGGGAAATCATTTCATATTGGAAGAGTTAATTTTAACGAAGAATCAGTCAGTAAAACAGTTGTAATTTAACCACTTGCGCTATGATTTAATTTTCGGGAGCTGAGCCGCGCTCTACTATATAAGGTATCTACAATATAAGGTATCGTAAGGCATCGAGCTCAGAGGTTTGACCAGTGCTTAGCGCGAGGGTACGGTCTTACATAAAAGATTTACACAATTATAAATAATTATTCACAACAACAATAAATTTTATTAATCAATAGTCTACTTTTGTATGATAAGTATTTTTCGACAAATACTATCGACGTGGTATACACGTCACTTGCAGTTCTGAAAAAAATCATCAAGACGTGCCTGGCACGTCAATATAGCACTAGTGGCTAATGTTGTCTGTAACTATTGGATATAAAAAATTATGTGGGTGGGAAGTGGTAGACCTTCAATGTACCTAGTTCGTAGCTAAGGCTCTCCAGAAAAAATTAATTGTAGTGCTTCTGATATTTGGCTCTTTTAACAAATGAGTTTGCCGACTCCTGAAATAGACGAATGAATCACACCAGAAAACAATAATCTAAAAGAATCACACCGTAAAAACACATTTATTGTTAGGAACATTATGTATCAATTTTAGACAGCCCATATATTATGATATAAACAAGGAAAATTATGAGACAATATTTAAAGATTTAATGTTATTCCAACAAATTGCAAAACATATATAAAAAATCAAACCATGTTGAATTTTAAATCAATTATTTCATGATAAAGACTGTTCAAAATTGGTTGGTATTTTAAAAACAGTGGCAAAGATTATCTAGAAATTTCAGTGTTGTAAACAAAGGGTGAACAAAAGGAGGCCAATAATTACTGAAAAAGCAAATCGTGAGCATGGATGATACTAAACATGTTTTTCATTTTTGATCATTTATTTGGAATTTCAATGTCTACAAATCAAAATACAAACGCAACAACATTGATATCAACACGTGAAAAAAGTTGTATTTTTGTAGTTAAAATCTTGGACAATAAATGTATCTTTCAAGTATTGAAATATGAGTTCAACCAAAATATGAGTTCATATGAGTTCATCTAAAGATTAATAATTTTTTTTTGAATAATTGAATGCATTAAAATTTAATTTTGTTACAAAATATTTTATTGATTAAATTATGATCAGTGAGAATTTAAAAATAATTCATCGTTTTAAATGAGTTCTTGTGGCTGACTGACTGACAGACATTTGAATGTTTTATCATACACACTATTTGTTCTATATAACCTTACACTACTATGTACCTGTCCAGCGCTCACGAAGTTTCTTAATCCCATGCGAGTAAAAGGCATGACAGCATATTGGCCCATTGTATAGCATCAATAACCTGTTCCCTTGACTCGAATTTCTTCCCTACTAAACATTCTTTAAGTTGATCGAAAAGGTGGATTGTATGGAGTTAATATAGGACATCTTAATTTAGTTTCCGCAACGTTTTCATTGTCAAAGTGACAGAGATTGCTAAAAACCAAACTGAATCTTGAGTAACTCATCGTGTTTTCTCTTAAAACCATTAAATAGTATTCAGTAGTGATTGTTCTTCGTAAGAAAATCGAAATAAAGAATTTCTTTTGAATCACAAAAAATGACCATTTTCCCATGCGAAAATGTCGTTTCGGCTCTCCGTGGTGGCAGTGAGCTTAAATATCGCGATTACATATTGGTCATTTTGAGTTTGAAGTGAAGTGTACACATATTTCATCACAGGTTACTAAAGAGTCCAAAAACTCGTTTCCATCTTTTTAACGGTGTAGAAGCTGAGCGACTTCATCCAATCTTTCTTTCTGTTCAAAAAATCTGCCATAATTTGCTAAATTTAAGACGATTTTTAATTAATTTTTCATTTAATTTGATTTTTAAGTAATTTCTTTGACGGCGATTCTCCGAATGAGTGCAGCTTGTCTTCAGTTGACAAGCATTTTTCATTTTCAACTCTAAACCATTTTCAAAGAGAGATTTATAAGTCTCAAATATATATAAAAAATAATTACATCTTCGTTTATCACAAAAAATTTGATAATTCGTTTTGATTATGATAAACCTTTGGTAACATCCTATTCCTACGTGTTGATTACTACAAATATGGATTACGGATAAAGACGCTAGCACTAATTGATAAATTCAAAGATATTTGCTTGTCCAATAAATTTTGATGACGTTGAACTTTAAACAATATCATTTCTGTTTATAAATGAAAGCTCATCCTAGTTTTCCCAGCTAATATTAATCAATCAGGTACATTTACTTAAAATTGTAAACAACTTATTAATCTATAACCTGAAAGAATGAATATTAACGAAAAAGTAAAAGAGAGAAAAGTTATAGATTTTGAAATTACCCAATGGGTTGAAGAATTAATAGTTGCAGAATATTAAAATATTTCATTTTTATTTTAAGGGTCTTCTATTTAATTTACATATAAAACTACTTTATTTGAATATATTCAATTTTAATTCCCACTATTCTCGGTTAGTATTTTCGAAATTATACTTTTGTCACTTATTTTCTTCTCTCCCATTTTCAATCAACCAAATTTTCTCTTAAATATTTTGAAAATAGACAAATTTCGAACTTATTCACAAGTTATTTGATTTTATTTTTGTGCATAGGAAATTATACTTCAATAAATATTATTTTACATCATATTCCAAAATAAAATTTGATGGTAGCAATCCATAGTTCGTTTAAAGAAAAGAGTTTTTTAAATATGAAAACTGAGTCTAAAATTAGCCTATGTGCAAGAAGTTGCCCAAAAATGCACGAAGCCTATGCTTTAAAAATGACTAAAATTTTCAACACATAAAATACCTTTGTGGCTAACAAGTTCGACGTTGTTTTGCATAAAAATGAATTAGCACAAATGAACAAAAGCAATTATAAATGACAAAAATATACTTTTATGTGAATATTTAAGTGTAAAATATAAAATATAGTTCAAAAATGCTATTTTTTATATTTAATCGTTATATTTCAAACTTTTCGGGCCCTAGGTGTATAAACATGCATAAACACCCCATGGTAGGAATTAGTCATTTTACTGTTTATTTGCAACGTCTTACGATTAATCAATATTCAATTTCTATTTATAATTTATCCATATCTAATTAATTATTCATCATTCAATTTCTAAATCAAATTAAAAAAGAAATTTTCCATAGATAAAATTTAGATATCTTTGCGCAACCAATCAAAATAAAAAATTTGCTGTTTCATCGTCAAGTTTTCCCTAGAATGAAATTACGACATAATCTTAACGATTTTTAATCAATTCTATTTATCAGAAAATTTACTAATTTTAATTTGAAACTACGTTAATATAAATTTTAAATTAAATAATAGTTCAGTTTGACGATTAGACTGTATTGGTTCAACGAGGGCAAAACTAGAACCAAGTCGATATGAGAATGTAAAATATGGAATACATATATACTGTAAATTGAAATAAATATGATTTATACAATATTTTGAAACGCAGTGTTGAAAGGATCGAATAATTAAAAATATAAAATAGGAAAACAATAAATTTTGCAAAAGAATGAGATGATTGAATATTAATGAATGATTATATTTTTTAACTGTTTCATGATCGTCTCTTAAATCTACTTGATATTAATTTTGAGGAGAATAAATCTTAATTTAAAATATTTAGCACGAATATCAAAATTAATAATTGTAATGCATTTGAAAGTAGCCGAAGTCATAATATTTATATTAAATATGATCTCACTGTTGGTAATTTGTATTTTCCATTCATGTTTTTAAAAATATTATTGTACTTTCAAAACAGTAGAACTATTTGAAAAAATCGATTACTGAAATTCGGTGTCAGAGTAATTATACTTATATCGAATAATTCAAATTTCAATGAAATGTTTAACAATACTAATATATAGAGGTCATCAAATTTTTTTATCAGCAATCAGTATTCAAGTTATTTTATGAGCAAAATTAAAAAAAGATTTCCAGTTATAGTTATCTTTTATTTGGATGATTTGTTCATTTAATTTAATTTCATTCATAATTTATTTATAATTATAATATAATGAATTATAATACGAAAGGAGTGCAAATATATTTCAAATAATAGAATAATGGAAAAAATTATTGTACTATTATTTTAATTAGATAGGTTATATTGTATTTTTGCATTTATTTGTTAAATTAAAATTTATATAAATTAAAATTATTTTATTATTTGTTATAACATTAACAATTTTTTAATAGATATTATAATTCAGAAATTCAGGACTTTTTGAAAGTTGTGAATTATTTTTAATTTTTAGGAAATAAAAATACAATTCATTAAAATTTCCCATTTTTCTTTCGTCTATTTATAATTTTATTGCGGATATTTTATACAATAATTCATCTAAACTTAAGGTTCCGAATCAGTGCACCGCGAGAAGGTTACAAGGGCCACATCAAATATAAAACATTGAATATTTTATATTGACTTTTAATTATTTTATAACCTGTATTAACCGTTAGACTACGGAGAGTCAATAAATTGACTTATAGTATGTCTCTTCAACCACTTCAGCAGCGTAACGGTTAAGAAAAACAATGTTAGACATTTTCTAGTTAAATCAAATTTTTTATGATTTTTGTGCTCAGTAACTTCAGAAGTTTAGGAACCAATGATTCTAGACTATAATTATAAATAAGTTATATGAAGTTAAAAAAAATCATTAATTGAAAACATAATATTATTTATAAAATAAAATTTAAGCACTTTTAAATGCGAAGGTCATACGAATAGAGGGAAATCTCTATATTTATAAAAATTCATTTTCACATAAAATGACAGTAAATGATATAATATTTATTTAAAAAACAAACATGTGTCGGTTAAATGGATTCTAAAATTAATCGAATATTTATTTGTAAATTTATAATTGTAATAAAGGAATTAATAATTGTTTATGCGAATTGGTTTGCATTGCATGTCCGCTGATAAATGTAAATATTTGTGTAATTGAAATAGATTTCAAAAAATAAAGGTATTAAATTTATAAATTATATTATGCAAGGACTACAATTGTTTGGAAATTTTTGTTATTGCTTAATTTAATGCATGATTTTTTAAAATGATGAGACATTATGTATTAATCTATTTTACAGCTTATCAAGACGGTATATTTGGTTTCACAACCGACAATTTATTGGAATTTTCAGATAAAAATGGTGATATATTGAATGATCACCAAAGACCGATAAGCGAACCTCTACCAATGATTTCTGGTCCTGCAAATACAGACAATAAAATATGTGCTGATACTTAAATTTGGCAGTAGAGCTACTTTTGTACGTGGCTGTGTTCATAATTTGTAAAATATATAATTAATTACATTTATAAATACTCTATCGTTACTGTGGTTTGGTTTTTTGTTAAGGTAAACAATGATTATTTTCTGTATAATTTGTAAATGATCTAACATTAGGAATAATAATAATTTTTATTATACCATTTTATCATGATTATTTATGCGATTAAATGTTCCATGATTTTTGAATAAATATTGAAATCGTTTTGAAATTTTGTATATGATATAAATTCGAATTTAATCTATCGAATTCAAAAGTTGGACAAGGGGGTTGAAATTGTTTTGATGGTTCCGTGACAAAATATATATAGAAATTCATGATAAACTGTTTCGTCCATCCTGTTATAATACAATTTCGAATGTTTGACGACCAACAGCCGGCATCTCACCAAATTTTAAATTATGGGCTGTGGTAAAACTATTTGTTAAGCATATCAATATTGTATTTTTAAAATACTATATTTTCAACTGGATTGGTGTTGAAATACTAAAGTTAATGCCATTTAACCCTGAACATATGAGAAAATTGTCGCTGTGCGGTTCATTTCTATGAATTATAATTATTATTAGTTTAATTGTTTCAATTGCTTTGTTATCATATCTATCATTTTTAAGTTCAACATCTTTAAAGGGTTTAGAAGAAATTGTTTGCAGCTGCGTCAGATTCACATATATTCTTACCTAAATTATTAACAACTTTATACTGAAGATTTTGTAGAGTATCGTTCAAATCTAAATATTCAGTTTGTAATGCGTTAATGTAAAATTAGATCGTAGAAGAACCAGCATCTGTAATTGAATTTTTGGATAAATATCTTCAAATTCTCCATGTTCAATGACTGCTATCAAATAGACATAATCAGGATTTATCACTAATCATTTTTCAAAGACGGTTACATATCATCTCATTCTTTTGTTTATAAGTTTCTTCATAGTTTTTCGTCGTCTAAGTGTTCCTCCTTTTTGTTCTTTTTGATCAATTTTATTATATACATTGGATAAATCATTACTTGTTGGTAAATTTTGCATCACTGTATATAATGATTCTTTAATTTCATATAAAGCATTTTAAAGCAGGCGAGATTTCTGAATTATTTTTTATTACGTGATTAGCGGTTTTCATGCTGAAATTCATTATACTTCTAAGAATTAGGAGTGTAACCTATATTGTCTTCAACCAACCGGTTCGATATCATAAAAATAATGTATAGTTAATCGAATTGTATCAAACTTTATTTTATGATTATTTGGAGAGACAAGTATTTTATTTATATCATCTGATACTGTTAAAAACAACTTTAAATGGAAAATATTTACAATTAATGTTTAAAATATTTAAAATATATAGTTCATTTTTACTTCGTAATGGCATGTAATATACTTTTTCTGTATTTAACATTTGAATTATTGAAAAAAGGAAAATTATTATACACAGAGGTAAAGTCCATTTCCCATTCTCATTCCAAGTAAATATGATTTTGTAATTCAACATTTAATTTACTAGCTTCATTATTTGGACGAGTAAGGGCACAACAATTTGAAAGTTAATTCACATAAAAATAATATTTTAATAATTTACTTTTCTAAAATTCAATGATAAATGTGTTTTTGTATCTTTACTAAATTTAATTATTTTACCACTATTGTCAAATATATTGATTTCAATGTTGTTTATAGACGAAATATAAATCGGATTGGATTCTTCATTTCTAACTGCACAACTTCCGATTGTTCATATTTTTTAATCCAAATAGATTTCAATAACGGAACTTCAATAACGGAAAGTCAATGGTTCAATAATATTTGAATAAATAAACATTAGTTGATGTTGATGAAATAATTTCGAAATTTAAGTACCGACAATATCTTTCTCAGTAAATGTTTGTTTCTTTAATCCCAATGTTTTGTTAAATTTTGATCAAATGTTATTTTTGAAATGTTATCAGGAAGAGTCATTTTAACCAATTCATTATTTATAATTTTTAATTCTTTAAATGGAGACGGATTAATTGCCATTAAATGTCCTTGTACATTACAAGTTGTAATTCAGATAAAGTATTCATGTTCATCTTCAAATTGATGTTCAAATTTTGTTTTTTCAACATCACTTATAGTTATTGTATTATCTTCTGTAAATATTGTAATTTTATACGACAATAATCACCTTTTCTAATGATAAATGTTGATTTTAACCCAAAATTAGGTTGAATCTCTAAAAACGTAATTTTAAATGGAACATGTATACAAACAACTACTAAATTCTCATATCTTTCAATGAACACAATGTTGGATTTATCACTTAAAAGATTCGATTTAAATTATTTATTCTCAAATATTTTATTTCTTCAGCACTGTTTACTTTTTCATATTGAATAAACGGAAAAGTATTATACACAATAATAAAGTCCATGAGACCCACTTCCCATTCATCATTCAAATAAATAGGATTTTGAAATTCGACACTTAACTTACTAGCTTAATTATCAGGAAAAGTAAGAGAACAACTAGGTAAAATCGTATAAAACTGGTTTCTTTCATAATATTTATTTAATCAATTGATTTTCAGATATCAAAGTTGGATTTTTTGGTTTTTAAAACGTTTTGAATCCTGAGCAAAAATTGGTAAACACTAATGAAATCGACTATCCTTGCAAGGACACCTGCCGAAAACTGAATCTTGTGCTTATTAAAGACCGATAAGCAATGGTTCTGGACGTCCAAATCACCTACGACTTAGAAAATCTCAGTGACCGAAAAAACTGACGGAATCTAAGTACCAGCTGGAGGAGAAATCACAATGTGTAAAAAGCAACACAGCTGATTACCACTGATTCGATTGTTTTCATAATCGACTATAACACATACATGACAGGATTTTACTTTGTATCAATAAAATAAAAATTCACTTTGTAATTAATATTTCTGTTTATTAAAAAATCTCAAATAAATTTATCACTTTTATTATATTTTTAGATTTGCTTCAAAATATAACTTTGATAAATATTTCATTAGAAATTGGCATAAAAAATCTCATTATATTACATTAGTTCTCAGATGATAGAGTTTTTAAAAAATATATTACATCCATTTTTAAAATTATTACTTTAATTTACTTATTTATCCTAATTTCTCATAAGAAATCGATTCTTTAAAATATCTTACCATAAATTCCTGTACAAAAATAATACTATGGCATATTTCACAGGACTTAAAATACCCCACGACCATAGTGCTTCATATTGACATAAACACCTTTAGCCCTCTGAACCCCAATTCATTTTGACCTGAAAAAATCTACCTACTAAAATAATAATTATTATAAGCCGTTATCAATGAGATTGGCGTAGATTCAATTAAAAAAACGAGTTCAAGCTAGAATCAGATGTCTTCTTTGTATAATTATAATAAAAAACCAATATAGCATAATATCCCCATAGATTGAAGAAAAGAATTTATTATCTATTACAGGCTATTTTTTTAAATATTGTAAAATGCAAAACCTAAAATATCTTGAAATTAAGAAAATTGAATTTATAAAGACTAAAAAAATAATAATAATAATTTATTTTTATTAAATCATTTTTAATCATAATTATTTATACGATTAAATGTTCCATGATGGATTTGAATAAAAATTGAAATCGTTTTTGCAATTTTTTATCTAGAATATTAGCAAATAAATAATAAAGAAGATAAATAAAAAATATACGAAAGTTTTAATCATTATTTTTATGTTATGAATTTGTTCTGCTTTAAAACGCAAAGATTTTGTGATTTTATCCAGGATTTTCTGGCGGTTTAAATCTTGGTGTTTAGGATCATTCAAAGAATCTACTATTTGAATTTTTTTACTGAAATTATAATAAAAAATAATCTGCGGTAAATTCTCTTACTTGAATAAATTTTCATATTCATCACAAAGACTGAAATAGACAGTTCTTAAATTATTTAAAGACGAATCTTTTGTTTGACTTTCTTCAATAGATGCTGAACCCTGTCTTGTAATTTGAGCTTGAATTTTAATTCTTCTATTAATTTGATTTTTCACAGCAGAATTGTGACTGTTAGACGTTGAACAACCGAGAATAAATGGATAGTTATTTAAATGACTATTGTTTAATTTTTGAGATTTAGAGAATTTCACTTTATTTGATTTATTTTTCTCCATTTTAGACAAATTAACCTAAATTAAAGATTCTAAACGAAATTTTTTTTGAAATTCGAATATCAACTTAAACAATTGAAAAAAAAGAGTTGAAAAAATAAAAACGAAATATTGCATTTGTATTTTGTTCCACTGGAAACACTAATCTTCTTTACCTATGATTCTTATGAAAGGAAATGTGATATACACCAACCCCTCGAATTACGCGGTCATAAAAAATAATATTTTTTTTAATGAAATCAAACATATTTGGTGGTAAGTGTCTTTCAAGTGCATATATTGCATAAGATTACTCACATTTCAACGACAAAACGTCTGTAACCCACTCCATAACGCGTACAGTACGTCAAATATTGTGTTGTGGAGTGCACGTGTTTCGCTCAAGATTTTGCTTGTTTATACACCCAATTCCGAAATTTTTCATGCATTTTTCATTATGTGTTTTGTGTTGGTATGTTCAATTATTTTTCTCTCACCTTCACAATTCCTATAATAAAGTTATTAAATTTCGGAACAATAAATTTCTACACACAGGTAAGTTTGTGTGTTCCTATACTATAAATTTATTGACTTTTTTAGATTACTAAATTTCGGAATTAGGTGTAATATAATTTAAATGAATATTAAAAAATATGTACATTTGAAAACTATTCAATTAATTTACTATGCATTTTGTTTTCTTTATGTATTTTTTAATGCCTCGTTTTACGCAAGTTACTGGAACCTATCCCCTTACTTTATATGAACTCCAAGTCTCGATTTAAGCATATTTTTATTTTCTGGAACCTATCTATCATTTTTGTATGAATTTGAAGTCTCGATTTACGCGGTTTCGATTTGCGCATTAGTTTCTTGGAACGTATCTACCGCGTAAATTGATGGATTTGTGTATAAACGAAAATAAGTTTAAAAAAACAGTTTTAATATTGGACTTATTTTAGGTTTTTTNTGGAAGAGTATGTGACGCCAGGGGACAATATTTATATTTTTGCTCCAACTCTAAAAATCATTATTGTTTGAAATATTGTTATGTGGATAATTTTGTAGCCTTTATATATTTCCAAGTTTATCCTGCATATAGTCATCGACGGATTTCATATTTCATGTTCCGTCGCATGCTGCACAATAATGGCAAATTGAAATATAACATCTAATTTCTTATAGCCTTGGTTTATACTAAAATTAAATTAAGTCATCAATCATCAAACAGACAATACATATTCTAAATTTCAGTCCATTTTAGCGCCCACTGATCTAATACCATGAAGCACCTGTCTCCTACCCCTAGCTACTCTTTTAACATGGAGTTACTTCGATAATTCGTCTATATATTTTGCATTTATTAACGATATCTCGTTTCTGATGTCTTGCAAATCTATTTTCTTTCTTTAGAAACGTTTCCGAATTTTATCAAATTTTGTTTATTTATAAGATGTTATTTTTATAGAGGTGAAGACCGAATATCAATATCAATATAACAACAAAGTGAATTGTTATTATTCTACTCGTAATGTGTAAATAAATTTTTTTACTCAAGAAATATGATAAATCATAAATTTGTTTTTCCTTTTAAAATATTATTTTGATAATTCACTGATAATTGAATGTGTTATTTTGGAGTATTTTCTATTGAAAATATCACGAGACCTTAAATTACCATGCTTTTTTATTGAAGACCGCCTTTTTCTATTGAAAATATCCTGAGACCAAGGAGACCCACCTTAATTTAATTAGAAAATTCCATGCTTTTTTAGCGATAATTGAATTTTGTATTGAAAATCCCAGGACTAAGGAGACCAACCTTAATTGTACTTTGAAAATTCCATGCTTTTTAGTGATTTAGTGATTTATTTCTATCTGGTGTTCATAGATTTTAATGTTGAGTTTGAATCTGTCAAATTTTATCTATCATTTATCGTCATGAATACTTAATATTTCCTCTTACCCACTTTAACATAAATATATATTTTTTAATATACGTGGTTCGTTTAGAATCTTTTCTAAATTTGAAATATTTGGATTTATGTTAAGGTTAGAAACCTGATGCTGAATCTTTGTGATAAACAAGGCTGGATCATACATGTTTAAATCAACCTTCAACTCTAAAATTTCGTTATCTGACATAATAATACCTTCAATTTTAAGCCACTTGTCTCGAGCAAAAACACCATTTTTCACATTGATTCATAAAATAGACATTTCATCAAGTTAAAATTTTGAAGACATAATCAAAATGTAACCGAAAGAGAAATTCAATTTATTTAAAAACAAAGATTGAAATTTCGGATCGTTTGTTAAATGGAGATGGTTGCACATCATTGGTTAGAAGTTTTGGAATGAATTAATCTACCATACGCACTATTAAAAAAATGAGGAAGATATTAGAAGTAGTGTGGCTTCTGAATCAATAATAAGTTGTAAGTTTTCATTATACAAAAAAGATGAGGCCACGGAAATCATGGGGACGGGTATAAAAATAACAAAAAAAGGATTCCTATTGATAATAACCTAATAAAGCATAAAGCTGTTAGTATTTTTAACAAAATAAAGGAAAAAAATCAAGCTACGAGATCTGAAAATAATAAAAAAACATTTGTCTAGTATTAAATGATGGTTTGAGAATTCCAAAAAGAGATATGCATTACATAGTCTTAAAATCAAAGGTGAAATTGCGTCTACTGTTGATGAATCCACCAAAAAATTTATACCAGAACTTTCAAAAATCATTACAGAAGGATCATATGTTCCTAATCAAATATTGAATTTTCTGGAAAAAAATGCCAAGCAAAACTAACTTAGCTAAAGCAGAGAAAATTGCAAGCGGATTTAAATTAGTGAAAGAAATCGTAACATTTCTATTTTGTAGTAAAGCACCTGGTGATCGTATAATGAAACCATTAGCTATTCACCGAGCTCTTAAACCACGTACAACGAAAGGAATAGACAAGAATAATCTTCCAGTTCATTAAATGGTCAATAAAAAGCATGGCTTACTGCCACAATTTTTACTGATTGGTTTTACAATTATTTCGTTCCAGAAGCAGAGAAAAGAAGCTTCAATTCAATGCCCTGTTGTTAATAAATGCTCCTGCCATCCACAAAATTTGCATCATACAAACGTATTGGTTGTCTTTTTTTTAATTCAACCGCTGAATCAGGGAATAGTTGCAACATTCAAAACTCACTACATCAAACAGTCTCTTAAAACACTAGGCAAATTAGATGAAAATAAATCTAACATTAACTGAAGTTTGGAAATATTTTACTTGCGGCAGTGGCATCAAAACAAATAAGACATTCAACTTTAAAGTCATGCTGGAAAAAAATATATGGTCCGATATTTTAGCAGAATGTAATACTGTAGCAACAATTGAGGAATAAATCATTCAAATTGTTGATTTAGCACATCAGTTAGAAGAAGGTTTTGAATGCCTGGATACTAGAGATATTGAAGAATTATTAATTGATGGTGAATTAAACGAGGATGAAATAATGAGATATGGTTACAAATATTAACGAAAATAATCATGAAATGACATCTGAAAATGATTTAAATGAACCAGCTTTAAATGTCTGGATACTAGGGATATTAAAGAACTATTAATTGATGGTCTTATTAACCTACACTAAAGGTTTTTAACACTAGTGACCAGTGGGGCGTATGGGGCGAGCAAATTTCGTTTAGTTGACCTACAGCCAATTGACATATTGACCTACAGCCAAACTACATACTTAAAATCCACAATAATATGCACTATTCAATTAATTAATTCTAGAGTAAAAACATTCAGTGACATTTATATTCAAACAAACGAAGCGATAAAATTATTTTCGATTAATTATCGTCATAATTAAAAAAATCTAGGGATTCCATTATCATTACGCCCATAGATAGATTTCGATTCATAGAATTCTGTTTTCTCAATTCAAACTTTTAAAAATCCTAAGTTTAAAAATTTTCAAAATTCACAAAAGTTGAAATCAAACAACATTTCAATAGATGTAGAAAATTAATGAAAGAAAAAACTACCGTAAAGTTCTAAATATAGTACCCCGGATACACTAATAGCAACATTTGTCCAAATACAGTACCCCGGGTACAGTAATTGGATTTTTTTTTTGGAAATTAATTTCAAACTTCATATTGGATTTATGATTCATGCGAGTTTTATTCTATCTACTACTAAAAACATTATGAAAATGGTGTGAAATTTCATCTATTAATAAATCCATTTATATTTGTTAAACATCATTTTGACAAGTGTAAATATAGACAAGGAGGCCGAAAATAAAAACGATTTTTGAATATTATAAACAAATATTATAAAAAATTCTCATTTGACAACTAAACAAAAAAAATCTAAAATCTGATATCAATTAAAAAAAAGTTTCGAAAAAGTTTAAAAATATATTAGATTAATATTTTTGGCCTATCACAGTATAGGTAGGTGTCATTAGTGTTTTGAAATTTTCTTTTTTTATTTAACATTTTATTTTAATACAGCCATGTCATCGAAAAGGAAGAATATCACAATTGAACGCAAGTTGCAAATTGTATCGCGAGTAAAGAATGGAGAGTCATTACATTTTTTAGAAAAAGACACTGGTTACCAAAGAAATCAAATCAGGAAATGGGTACGTCTGGAGAATGATTTTCTTGGATTAATAAATAAAAGAAGCAAGAGTAGAGTTTTGGGTGGAGGTTCTAAGCCAAAATTTCGCGTAATTGAAAATCTTTTAGTGGACTGGTTTAGAAAACAGCGATCCAAAAAACTTGTTGTTAATTATAATAAGCTTCGAAGACAAGCAAAAAAAATTTCAGAAAACATTCCAGACTCACCAGAAAATGGGTTATTTCATTACAGCAGCAAATGGCTTCGAAATGTTTGTCGCAGAAACAAGATTACTTCGAGAAAAATAACTCACCAAAGTCAACAGGATAATTGTACGGCTACTGAATTATTCAATAAAGTTCAAAATTATTTAATAGCCGTAAACAACGTTCCCTCTAAGCTGCGCGCGTGCACGCGCGCAGAACCTCCAACTCCCCAGCGCAGCAAAATTATTTTCAGCGCAGTATATTTAATTCAACCGTTTCATGGCAGTTGTTCCTGGTAAAAAGCACACGGAAATTGTCGATGTAAATGGACCAGCAGCAGCGAAGACCGGTTATCTACTTAGTTTTCAACATAGTCGCTACAGTTATAGAATACAGTGTCGTTTTAAAACTCTTACAACCACGTTATAGCATTTTGACGCTCATTTGTATTTAAAGGCTGCTCAGCGCAGCTGACTTTGCGCGCACTGCTGCTTATGGCTTAGAGGGAACATTGGCCGTAAATATGAAAACAATTAAATTTGCCAAAAACTGTATTTACAATATGGATGAAACTCCATGTTATTTTGACATGTCTTATAATAAAACTTTGCATTTCCAAGGTGAAAAACAAGTTGATGGTTTGGATACTGGACATAATAAAAATCGCTTTCACTGTTGTTCTGTGCATCTCCGCTGCGGGAAAATTGCTGCACACTCTTATTATACTAAAAGGATTAAAAAAATACCAAAAGTTAATTTACCAAAAGACATCGATCTTTGTGTTAGCTTGGGTGGTCGATGACCACAGATTTAATGTTACGTTGGTTGAAAACATGTTTTCATAAAGAAAACAGTTTTTTTGGTACTGAAAAGTTACTATTTTTATCTTTTTTTGTTTTCTTTTGTGTTCAAAATGAAAATTTTGTAAACACCGTCTACAGACGGTATTAGTGGTTAGGGCAAAAAAAATTCTTTATATTTCACCATTGTGAAATTTTATTTTTATATATTTTTATATAGTTTTACTGTTATTTTGTATGTATTTTTATATATTTTTTTATTTCAGAAAATGTCAGGATTTGATAAAAATAAAAAGTACAATTTGTCTTTAATGACTGACAAACAAATTGAAGAATTAATGAATTCAGTGGAAACCGACAATGAATCTGATTTTGATGATGATTTTAAAAATCTAGAATATCAACCTGATGAACTTCAACCTGAAGCTAACACTGGTCAAATCGATGCTGTCGGTGAACTGGATGTATCTCTGCTCTCTACCGAGGATCAAGAACATCAGGAACTACCAACAGAAACCACAATGTCAACGTCACAGGATGGAGTTCCAGTTCCAGAAGGAAAAAAATCATTCAAGCCTAAGAAAAGAGCTCGATCACCATTACCAAGCATAGAAGATTCAGGACCACATATAATACCATCAGCTGGTGAATTCATTGGAGGTAATTTAGTGAATATTGACAAAGAATCGCAAGAGTTTAAAGAAATATTATGGCGTCAAAAAGACATTCAGCTTCATGTCAATGAAGTTGCATTTAGAGGAAATACAGATTTAACCCTTGAAGTGGAGAAATTACAAACACCGTTGGATTTTTTAATTATTTTTTTACTGAAGATCTATTGGAATTGATAAGTTCGGAAACCCAGCGAGCTGCAATTGCAGAAAACGTAAACACCCAGTTTAAAATTGATAAATACGGAATTCTGATTTTTATGTCAGTTTTCTGTTATCCAAATATAGAAGATCACTGGAGTGAATTCGGGTTTTGCACATACCGGAGTCTATGTCGAAAAGTAGATTTGAGCAGATAAAAAAATATTTATCATTTAACGATATATCAAATCGTATAAAAAAGGGTGAGACAGGATATGATCCCATTTTTCTAATTAAAAAAGTTGCGACACTTTTTACTTGAGCGCTTTGATTCTATAGCGAAAAATGCTCGGTTATCAATTGATGAACAAATGTGTTCAACAAAAATGGTTCACCATTTACGCCAGTTTTTACCAGATAAACACCATAAATGGGGTGTAAAGTTATTTGTTTTATACGATAGCTATGGTTACTCATACCGCTTCGAAATATATGGTGGAGCCAAAAATGATGACATTATTATGCCTGACACACCAGACATTGGAGCAACAGGAAATGTTTACAGTTTTTTTTATTATTAATGCATAATCTTATTGTTTTTTGAATTAATAATATAGTTGTTTTGTTAATTATATAATAATTTGTTTTATTCTAATTTTAGATAATACATTCCCTGTGCAGATATACATATATGTTACGTTCCCAATAGTGTACCTGGGTATAAATAACCAATTTGAGTACCCGGGTATTATATTCAAAACTTTACGGTATCAATGATTGGATTGGCTGTGTGATATAAATTGTGAAGTTATTCGATCTCGGTTATGGCTTAGATTGTATTCAGATCTTGGTTATGAATATGTATGTCATGGTTGCAATGCCACATACATTGGAATGACTGCCCGTCAACTCCATTCTCAAGTTCTGGATAACTGTAAACTGAGGGAATTGATTTATATCAGCGAACACAATTTTATGTTTAGGTTTATAATTTTTATTTGGAGTGTTATACAGTTTGCGTAAAGATTTTGAACCAGAAGTTGTGTATTCAATGTTGTAAGGTGATTTCAAGTCCTACTTAGATTGTGTTCGGATCTTGATTATGAAAATTTATGTCATATGCGTAAGACCACATACATTGGGATGACTGAACATTATTTCCGTTCTCATGTTCCTGATCACTATCGACTGAAGGAATTGATTAATATTAGTAATCCCAATTTTGTTAAAAATTTATTGAAATGTTGATTGATATCAACTTTTGTTAATTTTGAAAGTTTTAAAATTCTAAAACTTTTAAAATTTATCAAAGTTTGAATTGAGAAAATAGAATTTTATGATTTTTTAGCAAAATGATATTTAAAAAAATTAATGAATTAGTTTGTTTAAAAAGAGCAATTTAGATTGATTTAGTTTGAATTTCAATTCTACCTGACGATGACAGTGAGTCTGTCGAAATATTTAATATAATAATAATAATAATAATAATAATAATAATAATAATAATAATAATAATAATCATTTCTATATTTTTACAGTTACCCATTCAATTTTGATTATCTCTGCATAATATATTATATCACAAAATAAACATTTAATAATTATTCATGAGCTATCTATAATAAAGCTGATAGGATATTTTTAATGATTAAAAATAATACATACTTTAGTTACATTTCCACCAATTTTCTTCTTCATCACATTTTTATTACTGTCGTTTTCGTTGGTTGTAATTATAATACCGGAATCGGAGTTCGAAATCAACTTTTCGACAGATTTCTCATATAGTTGGTTGGAACTCTCGGCATCCGATTCCGTACAATTAAAAGACTAGATAGATATATTAGAATTAGGAAAATTCAGACAAAACAATATTTTAATTTATTTAACACGGATTTTTGGTACATTCTTTGTGGAAATTAAAAAAAAACTTTATAAAAAAAATGTGTCAAATAAATCCCAATATTGAGTCGATTAATTGTGAAAAAATAGCTATAAAAAAATATAAATAGCTATTATAATATTATGAAAAATCAATTACACCAGAGTCTTCTTTAGCAACAACTCTTTTCACAAATAATCTTTTCAAAGCTGATAATTGATTTTCTAGGTTTTCACATTTTTCTTCAGCTAATTTTAATGCCTCGTGTGCTAAATCTAAAAAAAATAAATTATAGTTTTAATAACTATTTAAAATTCTCCAAATCATAATTAATAAATAATGTATGTATAAAATAAGCATTAATTCTGGATGTACAACCTTCATTTAAAAAATTAAATAACTAAATTAAAATTAAAAAAAATGCTGAACTGCTATTAAATTTTTCTCTCATTATAGTTTTCATTCTCATTATTTTCCCAGTATTATTTCATGTTCAATTATTGTTATTATTATTATTTATAAGATAACGCCATTCAAACATTCTTTTCACGATATATTTCGACAGTTTTCCTGTCATCATCAGGTGGGATATAATAATTATATAAATTAAGGATTTTAAACAAATTTATTAATTATATAAAAAAACATTTTTATTTAATAAAAACATTTAATTATTTTTAAAAATTATAATTAAATATTATTTTTAAAATTTTATCATTCAGAATTTAATTTAATAATTTAAAAAATTTTATTAATTATTTAATTTAACAAACAATCAATATACAAACAATATACAAAAAATTATTATTTAAAGACATTTAATATTTTTTTTGTATCAACAAATAGCTATGGGTTTGATGTTTGTAGTCTGTTTACTAATGTACCATTGGTTGAAACAATTGAATTATGTTGCTTGTTATGGAATGAAAACATTTCTGAACATCATATTTTGGATGGAAGAGCATTTTGTGAACTTCTTGTATTTGCTACTTCAAAAATCAATTTTCTTTACAATAATAATGGTATCAACAAATAGATGGAGTTGCTATGGTGTCTCCTTTAGCACCAACGCTGGCTTCAATTTTTTTAGCAAGCTTAGAAAAGAAAATTGCATCCTTCCAATGTATGAAACCCACTGTTTATAAATGGTATGTGATATTTTTCTTATATTTGAAAATCAGAGGCATGTTGATCCGTTTTTGCATTATATGAATAGTCTACATAAAACATTGTATTCACATGTGAAACGGAGAAAAAAATCATCACTTGCTTTCTTGGATCTGTTAATACAACGCAAAGAGAAACACTATGAGACAGAGATTTATAGAAAACCAACTGATACTGGTCTCTATACTTCATCCGAAAGTTTTTGTGAATTCAAATATAAAAGAAATATGGTGAATGGGTTGATTTACCGTTCATGGTCTTTGTCTTCTACTTTTGAAAATTCAGTAAAAAGTGTTGACAAATTGGTTGATTTGTTAATGAAGAACGTATATTCAAAATCCCTTTTATTAATTATGGTAAAAGAGATTGTTGACAAATTTATTAAAAATCCTAAGGATCCATGTTTGAGAAAATCTGGGTATGATGTTGTTGAGGTGTGTCAGTCTGATGAGTAAAATAAATTAAATAGTGTGAGCAAGGATGATGAGCTTAAATTTGTGTTAGTATTGCTGTACTCAGAAGGTTTTAAGGATTATAAAGTGAAGATAAGAAAGCAGTTAGGACATTTAAACTATAGGATAGCGTCAACTTTATGGCAATTACGCAATATGTTTATTAATAAGTCAAAAACTCCGGTTGAATTGTGTTCCGATCTCGTTTATCAGTTTACATGTAATGGGTGTAATGCCACATACATTGGAGAGACTTCCCGTCATCTCTGTATTCCAGCTCGAGAACATTATAGACCGAAGGCTTTGACCCATATTAGTGAGCACAATAAGGGCTGTAAGATTAAAATAGGTATGTCTGGTTTTAAAATTTTATTAAAAAATTTCGATAATTACTGGGAACGTGTGATTTGTGAGGCGTTGTTGATAAAGTCATTGAATCCGAAAATTAATGTGCAGAATGCAGTGAATACTTGTATTTTAAATGTTTTTAAATAATATTTTTTTGTATGTATTGATTGTTGTGTTAAATTAAATAATTAAAAAAAATTTTTAAATTATTAAATTAAATTCTGAATGCTAAAATTTTAAAAATAATATATTAATTTAATTATAATTTTTAAAAATAATTAAATGTTTTTATTAAACTAGGGGCTCCGCCCCTGTTCGCTTCGCTTCACCAACCCCATTAGAACGCTGAAAATAATAGCGGGAAAATGATAATCATATGACGTTTGAAGAAGGGAACGAAGCGGAGGCGTTACGTAAGCATAGTACAACTATATTATTAGAGTTTTTTAAGTTAAACATGATTGATGAATTTAGTCGAACACTTACATATGATAAACTTCCCATACACTATAGGTGGATTGAAACATCACATAGGGTGTGCAAGAAAAGAGAACGGATGATGATGACAGGAAAACTGTCGAAATATATTGTGAAAAGAATGTTTGATTGGCGTTATCTTATAATTAAATCATTGCCATGTATGTTTAACTATTTTTATTATTATTATTATTATTATATTATTATATATTATTATTTTATTAAAAAATATTTTTCAAAATTTTATTAAAATATTTTTTTTATACAGTTTGATTACGATTATTAGTTATTAATTTGTTTGAATATTATTGTGACTTAGTCTGAGGAAGACTGTTACACGGTCGAAATATATAATAATGTTATATTTTAATATACTTAGTTGGTGATTTTTGATTAATAATAATAATAAAAATAATAATAATAATAATAATAATAATAATAATAATAATAATAATAATAATAATAATAATAATAATAATAATAATAATAATAATAATAATAATAATAATAATCATAATAACATTCAGTAAGCAAGCATTACTTTTAATTGATATTACTATTCAGACCACATGGAAGTTATTTTATTCTATTTTGTGCTTTCATTAATAAACTCCTGTTATACCTTTCAATTAACACTAGAAAAAATTTATGTATCTATAATTTTAAATAAAGGCCATGCAAACGATATTAAAGATAAAGAATAAAGGAAATGTTCCATTATTATTACAAATTAGTTATTAAGGATAATATAATAATTTCTGATTACTTACATAGAGTGATGCCCTGTAAATTATCCAGTAGTAAGATCCGAATTTCATTCCAATGATATATCATGATCCAATAATTATTTTTAATATAATTAATTCTGTACATAATTTAATTTATTTAATGGTCAAAGATCAAGAACATTTGCTTTAATAAGAGAAAATGAACGTATTTTGATCCCTAGCCATTATTACTATTTTATTTCCACCCCGCAGAAGTCCGGTAAACCACTTTACTATTTTTGCATAGTCAAACCAAAACAAAATCCAATAGAAGAGACTTAAAGTGTCTCTTCGGGCATCATTTTGAATAGAGAAACATACTGGATACATCGAAACCAGAGTTGCAGTAGTAATAGTAGTAAGTACCAACGTGGATGATCACTATATGTGTAAGAGGGACAAATGAATATTATTACTTCCGAGGTGGATTATAAATTAATGCGAGGCTAAATATTATGCAATTATTATATAATATGTGTTTATATATGGTTATATGTTTATACACATACTATCACAATTATTGTTATCATTATATGGTAAATATATTTATTACTTCTATTATTATTTATATTATTGTTAACATTATAATTATTATTTTTGGAGGGTACTTAAACTAGTAATATAAGAAGAAAAATAATTATTGGACGTGATGGAATAAAATTTCTACCCACCTTATTAGACCAGGAATAATTAAAAATAAAACCTTCCAGTCAATAAAAATATAACAACGCACCTTTTTCTATATTATAATCTATATCATTTATTTCTCTGCTCAGAATGTCTTCATTTTTTGAGGTGAATTTTGAAAGATCGTTATAAGAGTCATTTTTTAAATCTTTCAATAAAGGAGATAGAAAACTGGATTCTGCATTATTATTTCTTGATAAAAAGTCGGTAGATAAGAGCAAATTTGTTTCATTCCTTTGAGCTTCCAAGCAACTTTATTTTAGCCTAAAAATTAATAATAAATGGCGAGACAATTTATCATTGCAAAGCTAAACTAATATTGTGTCAAAAGTGATACAGAATTCTTGTTATCAAACCTTACAGTAGTCTTAAAAAGACTATTGTCACTATGGCACGGAATACACAGATACCAGAAAGCCATCACTTTAAAATATATGAATAACCTCCGATAATTGATGAGTTGTACATTGAATAATTATTGTTTAAGGAAATATATTTTCTCCTATTTACAGGTTAAATTTGTGATCGGTCTTAATACTTTATCTAACAATATCTAAGATATGCTCTAATTTTGATAATAAATTTTAATTTTGAACTTAAGAATTTTTAGGATATGCGCAAATTTTCGAATCAAATGATTTTTGGATATGCTTTAGGTTTTTGAATCAAATGAATTTCTGAATATGCTAACAGAATCTGAATCAAATATTATATGATCGAAGTTTAGAGTCAAATGTTTCCTAATAATATTAGTCGTCAAGTTATAGAACCCGATATTTTCTCATGTATTTTAAGAATGAACTTAAATTGTTTTGATATTATTATACGAATATCTTGAGGTCATTGATATGTTATTGAGAGATCATTTCAAGGTTCACCAGCCCTTAGGTAGATTCGGAAGTTACTGTAATGATTTTTCGAATAGGTTCAATTGTTTTTGAACATGTTCTGGAGATCCTTCAAATACTTGTCAGGTTTCCATAAGGCATCTACGCAATTCTAAATGGGTGATTTTTTTATCGATGAATTTCAATCGATCTTATGTATGTTTTAGAAGTATCTACATGGGCACGCTAATATCGATGAAACATTTTTTAGCCCTAAACGATTAAGGTACTTTTGATTTTATTAATATTATCATAAAAAATTGAAATACGTTCAAGTGATGTTACAAGAAAGTAAATGCTTCATACCAAGTCTGTCGGATCCGATTTAGATGGCTAAAAAGAATGGTATTGGTGGGGTCAGTATGCAAACCAATAGGCTTCATTCACCAGCGAGTCAACCGAAAGGAAATAAGGCAGAAATATGGAGACAACGAGACCCAAAGATTGTCGGGATCAGATAGGACGGATGACAATCTGGATGAACAAGAGCCCGACACGTTGGCATTCATTTTATTTTATTTATGCTTTAATAATGTATAATTATGTTTTAATTAATTAATAAAAACTCCGAGTTTTATGAACATTCAGTGCTCTCAGAGATTTCTGATGGATAACACGGTATCGACGAAAGAAAATCGAGAGATCCAGGACAATGACTCGATGCCTGATCTATAACAAACTACATATGGTGTTTTCTATGTTATGATTAATATTATCTTTGCCACTCATTCGTGAATCTAATAACTATCAATTCGACACTTATGAATATTATTACTAGTGATTTTTATTATCTTTATGACAATCATTTCAGTATGATTGACATCAGTATATTTTCGTTATGTAGCATTTTATTTTCTATTGTGACTACAAGATCATTATCATATTTATAGACACTATCATTGATACGATTACTATGTCATTTACTCTCATTATTATTATTATTATGACCGTTGCTATTATTATCACCATTCATACTATAATTATTATCCCTGAAAAGAATAGTATCTTTAATATCGCGATTTAGGCCTGTTTATATTATTATCATTTTCGTTATCGCTATCATTTTTATCCCTATTATATTTCAGTAGCAACCTATATTGCTATTAACGTTAATTGTGGAACAAGTACACTTATCGCGATTATAATTTTGATTTGCCGAGTTGACTACCAGGATGCTACCGAACACCCCTGCCAGTAATTAGTTAACTCTACAAGAAAAGGATAGTAAAGGGTTCAACAATTAAATTCGAATAAGTAGAAGCATTATTAAAAACTAAATTTAAACAGAAAGACTAGTTAAAGTAATGACATGTGAATTAGGAACGATAGTAAAGTAGGGCGCAGTACCTTCTATGTTAAGCTCATGAATCCAGAGACGCGTCATAGCATCTGAAGTCCTTAAAATTGTCCTCACGTTTTACTGAAGGCCACCCACTAGCGTACAAAACTAACGTTACTTGCGACGGGTACCTAGTCGTGATTTGCAAAGTTGTGTAATGGAAAAGAAGTGAAGTAAATTGTAACAGTGAAAAGGATAGACAATAGATTTTTACCTAAGCGTAACCCACCACTGTGAAACCCACTTAACACAAAATCCAAGGAACCCACAAAACATGTTAATGTTAACCGAGACTTGAGAAAAAATATTTGTTAAGTGACTTTTTAGGTTGTTGTCCTGCTTTTAGTATGAATCTGCTATGTGCACTAAGTTACGGAATAAATTTGCATTAAATATATAATAACATAAGTTAATTTAAGTAGGTGATAAGTTTTGCTATTCTTCTAAATCAGTTTTAATTATCAATTGCCTAAAAAGTCATGTTTTTCAAAAATTACAAACAAATTAAATGTCGGAACAAAAGGAGCATTTACATCACTTTTTTACTCCCGAAAGGGAAAAGTGTTGCCCAGACCAAAAAAGGAAATCTGCGATGTGTATGGCGATGCCGTTGATGATTTCACGTGTCGTAAATGGTTTCGACATTTTAGTCCAAAAAATTTTGATTTTATCGATGCACCTTCTTTCTGGGAGACAGGTCGACTTTCCGGACAACGAAATAATGGGGCTAATCGAAACTGATCGATATATGACAACTCGAGAGATGAGTGAAATTCTTTGAATAAATCATTTAACAGTTTCCAGGCGATTGCGCAAACTTTGTATGGTCAGCAAGGTCGGTGTATGGCACGATGTAACAGAGAAAATTTTAAAATAGCGCTTATTGCTTGCAAAACTCTATTGAATAGGAACAATATAGATCCATTTTTAAAGCGATTTTTAAGCGCAAGAGATCTTGGTATAGGCAGGAGAATCTTCTTTAACTAGTGTCAAAGCCAGCTTGCACCCGAAGAATGTTATGCATTTAGTGAGACTGGAATGGAATAATTTTGTATGAGCTCTTATCTAAAAACGACACCATATATTTAGATCAGGGCTTCTTAAACTATGAGTCGCGACCCCTTTTGGGGTCGTCTAGCGAAATATTGGGGTCGCAAAATATTTACATAAAATATCTAAATATATAAAATTGCATAATTGTCATATGTTTCCTACTCATTGAGCAAATGGAAATTTGTTCAAAGTGACCAACTCTGAAACGTCAATTTTTTCATATGTATTATTACTTAATTAATAAATCTTCACAAAAAAATTATATATCTTTATTTTAAATTATAAAGGGTCGCAAAAAATGTTTACAATCATAAATGGGGTCGTGAATGAAAAAGTTTAAGAAGCACTGATTTAGATAAATACTGCGCCCAAATAAATTAACTAATGCTAGCCATCGAACAGAAGCGACCTGCATTAGTCAACAGAAAAGGATACAAGCGATACAAGACAATACAAAGCGACACGTGTCATTGGCCACCCGGAACAAGTTATCGCAACTCAATTTTGATGTTTTTGTAAATCCACCATACTCTCCCGACCTTGCACCATCCGATTACCGCCTATTTAGATTACTTCAAAATAGCTTAGTTGGTAAAAAATTTGTTTCTTGAAAGAGTTGAAAAGTCAACTGGATCACTTCTTTAGCTAGAAAACCCAGAGCTTCTATGAGCGCGGGATTATGCAACAGTTGGAGATGGAAAAAGGTAGTAGGACTGAATAGAAAATACTTTACTGATTAAATGTGATTTTTAATAAATAACTTTTTAGCTTCATTTTGTTCTAAAAAACAGGACGAATTTATGCACCATCCTAATAACATAAAAAATCACTTGAAAAAGGCAGTGCCGAAAATTCGTGAATATCAAAAAAACATCGATGTCTAGTTTTTAATAAAAACATTATTTGAGTCTATTGAATTTCTTAACCCACTTAAAACAATAACTAGTGTCTTTTTAAAAGTCTCCTTTGAAGTTGTTATTTTATGATCAAAATAGTCGTATTAGAGGTCAAAGTTTGAGGGAAAGGTCAATTTAGAGAGGTTGTTTGAAGAGCTATATAAGAGTAGGAATGGTTTGAAATGGATCAAGAATAAGTTAAACTGATAGTCATTTTATATTAAAAAATATGAGTTTATGGGCTAAAAATAGGGAATCAGGGTTAAAAGTTAATACTTTTAATATCGTCCAGTCCTAATGAGCGGTATTCTTTTGTGTCCATACGGTGATATGTATTTCCTAAAAGTGGGATCAAAAAGGCCGTAAGCATCGTAGTCTAGCCTGTTGGGGTAATCAACTACCAACACATTCTCGATATTATTCAGATGAATGCACAGAGACGACAAAGGGCCATTGGAACTTTGACGGAATTAATTAGTGTTTTATAAAAAAGTTAATAATTGCAGAAGCCCCCGACTGGTTCGATTACAACAACCCACCGCCACTACCAGCGTGCAAAGTAAATATTTAAATAAGGGAATTAACAAACTACTATCCAACCTTCTATGACTGTGTTACTTTAGTCTCTTGAACTAACTTCATTACATCAACTAATGAAAAATTGAAGAATAACATAAAGCTATATTTTTCATATCATTTTCTAATAAATAAATTATAAATTCAAAGAAAACAATAAAAGGAGTCAAATAAAGGCATTTTAGTGAGTAATATATCATATCTTAATCATTACTTTTATATATAATGTAAAAAACATTTAAAACATAATAATTGCTATATATATATATATATATATATATATATATATATATATATATATATATATATATATATATATATATATATATATATATATATATATATATATATATATATATATATATATATATATATATATATATATATATATATTCCTTTGTTTCTCCAATTCATTAGATATGTTATATACAAATTTACTTTTTAACAAATATAAATCACTCATATATAAACGCACATTTACATGTTATAGAACCACACATATAGGTCATAGAGGTTATGCATATATTTCTCAATCTCTAGAATCTAAAAACGTAGGGGATTCACTATTACCACTAAAATTCCTCAAATTCATCACTTCCTTCCCAATCAAAGCATATACAATGTATGAATGGCCCCTAATTTCACTTACAAAAAATCATACAACATCATAAGGAAATACCTTGTTTTCAGAGTTATTATGGTTACTGATCGAAAGGGATGCTGGAAAAAAGCCTACTGAAAAATAAGCCAAATGTTGCTAGGAAAAAAAGCCAATAAAACTTTATAATTTATATGAAGATTGCTCAAATTTAATTTGTATGTATTTACTATGCTTAATCTATACTCAAAAATGGTTTGTTTGAAGTGCTCAAATTTAATTTGTATGTATTTACTGTATGTATATTATTATTATTGAATTTATTAAAAAGAGAGCTTGAAGACTATAAATCAGTAATATATCGATGTTTTTTGGTACTCACGAATTTTCGGCACTGCCTTTTTCAAGTTTATTTTAAATTATATATTATAAAGGCCCAGGTCACTCACTCACTCACTGAATGCTTACTATGATTATTTTAAAAAAATTATAATTATATCATTAACAATTGTAAGTAATTATTAGTTTATTATCTAACGTAAACCAGAATTGCCTTAATTTTCAGTTTTGATTTAAATAGTCTGAAATTATTGAAATTCGGCACATTTCTCTGCCAAAAAGATTCCACTATATATTCGGTAGGAGAAACTAAATTTTATTTCTTTCGAACCCTAAGTCTATTGATGACAATTACCTATCATTCCAGCATACGCAATAACGATCAATAAGAGGCAAGGACGGTCTTGTGATTACGTCAGCATAAGTCTTCAAACTTCAGTGTTTTCGTATGGGCAATTCTATGTCGCAACATCCCGTTCTCGAAATACAAATCAAGTCAATATCAAAATTGAGCCAAATCCTCAACAAGGTCATTTACTCAATGACAATCGTATTTTCACGCGCAATATTGTGTATAGAGAAATTTTGTAATAAATAAATCATTCTTATGAACTGAAAATTAATTACTCATTCTTTTTACTGAACTATTCACATACCAATTTTTGGTTTTCGAACACACTGATTCGAACGCATGCAATAAGATTCACGTGAAAGATTTTGGATTTTGAAAAAATGGCGCCGTAGGCGCCCGATATAAACCTAATTATTTTATAAAGAGCAAAATAAAAATCAATCAAGTAAATCTTAATTTACTTATAGTTTTGTAGGGTTGGATGATATTGAACAAATGGCTTATAATCACGGGTAAAGCTTGTCTTTAAATAAAAATATTTTTATAGTAAATGTAAACAAGCAAAGCTTAACTTTATTTTTTAATACAATAAGCAGAATAATGTTATTACTAATCTTTATAAAAAAACATAATTTATGTGTCGCTGAAAATCGTCAAGCTATTTTATAAAGAAAACAAAGAAATATGCAATTAAAGATTAATAAAAAAATAAAATAACTTTACAAATATAATTTACAATAAATAACCTGTAAATTCAAAAGAGCTTTAGATATTGGATCCTAAATTTACATATTTTATAATAGAGAAAATATAAATAAACTCACTTCGTTTCCAAAAGATGGTCTAGAGGTTGATGATACATCATTTGCTAAATTTAGTGGATTGTTATTTTTCAAGCAATTTGAACATAATGAGACCATCTTCCATACACTATTGGCAATAATCTAGCGAAGTGAAATATTGTATAATAGTTGGAGCGATAATTTATTTAACCAAACAATTAGGAAAAGCTAGAATAATTATAATTCTTTGTTAGAAATTTTAAAATTAAATAAACTATTTAATTTTATTAAGTGTAATGCTAATTATATTAATTAACGTCATTTAACATTTAATTTAAATTTCAATTCATTTTGTCAATCTCTAGTGACTAATATTTAAACAAATTGTTTGACTTTTCGTTAATTAATTTTTAATTGACTTTAATATGAATAAAATTTTACATTATGTTAATACAAAAAGCGCTACAATAAGTCCTGTGAAAATAAAAAATTTCAAATAACATGAATATATATTTATTTATTGTACTGTTGATCAAAAAATAAGGGTTTTATGGAATTGTTTCAATGTCATGACAATTCATTGCATATGAATCAGCTCGAACTTTAAGTTAAAATTTCAAAGCACTACATCAAAAAATCCAAACAATAAGAAAAGAAATAATAGAAACATGAACGAATATAATGGAAAATTCAGAAAGATATCGCATAAAAAAGATAAAGAATAAAATGAAAAGAAAAATTATGTAGAAATACAGATATTTAAAAATACTACGGTTAAAAAAATTAAATAGTAGAAAGAACAAATTGTTAAAAATGAATTTCCTAAAACAGAGGTTCCCAAAATTTTATTTAGGGGGCTACATTCTAAATTCCAAAATATTTTAAAGGCCAACATACAAAAATGTTTTTAAAAATGTAATAATAGACTTTTCCGAGTTATAATATATTATAATATTTATTGAAAGTGTCTTACAAAAAAATGCTGCCTTTAATGAGAAGTTATATTTTTTATTGCTTGAAATTTGTTTTTATATTAATTTTAGAAGTCAAAAGTATAAATAAATTTGAATTCACTTAAACTGAACTTTTTTTAATTAAAAGACAAAATATTTTTAACAATTACGATCTCACGAGCCGTACAACAACAGTTCGAGGGTCACACTTTGCGAACCCATGTTCTAGAAGGATGTGTCTTTTTGGCATAATTAGGTTATTAATTTACGATGATGTTATGGCTACATATTTCCTTGAGTTTATAACCAACTCTGTTACTGAAACTACTTAATTCTGCTTACTAGGTTTTTGATTACCGATAAAACTAAATATGTATAAGTTACCAATTAAACTAAGCTAGTATTGTTTAAATTATAACCGTTCTAACTTCAAAATAAAGCTGAAATGGAGAATTTTGTCCGTAAAAATTTTGTAATTTAATAAAATTCTTATTTTTAATTTCATTTTTTAACTATAAATGTATTTAGACTAATTTAAAATTATTATAGTATGGTAATATTGAGGAAATTTCGACTATAAGATAGTCCTTCTGATTGAGAAGGACTATCTCATAGTCGAAAATTTTTTCATTAAATACATTATTTGCAACAAAAGGCTTAAATTATTATTTTATTGTTTTAAATAATAAATGCTGCTACCAAGAAATCATCACTTAATAATAATAATTATAATAATAATAAACTTTACAATAAATTTGTCGATAATATTTCTTTCTTTACTTCATCTATTATTGAATTTTTCTCTCAGGCTCATCGTTTTCAAATTTTTCGTTGAATTGTAAGTTTGTTATCATACTTCTTCTAATTTCTGTTGTAGTCTAAAATTGTTATACCTTTTGCTTTGTACTTGTCATCAAGGAATCGTAGCTGTCTTCACACTATTTTTGGATCAATTTGTAGGATATTTTTATGTATTCCTCTTTATCACCGAGAATTGTCATAGGTTCCGAATTTGTTGTAGTCGCGATCTACTTGAAATGATATTTTTTTATTATTTATATTATTTTCCGATCATTGTTACTTTCATGCTTTGTAGTCTTTTTATTACTCATTTAATGTTTCGATCTGCTTATTTTCCTTCTATTAGTAGTTACTGGTAACCTTGTTGTTTTCGATAAGACATTTTTGGGTGGTCAAGTGGCCTTCCTATTGTGATTTTCTTCTTCTTTCATATATAGCATACGTAGTTTAGTGCGTCATTTTCATGATCAGATACAGTTGTCATTTTACTATTTAATGGATTTTCAATAATTTTTTCGATATTGATTTGATTCTCAGTTTTTATAAGTATATTCGTTTGATGCTTTTTATTTCAACGTTATTTTAGAGTTTAAAGAGTGTTTATTTTTTTAATACATGTATTTTTAATATATTTAATAATATTTTATTATATATTTAATTTTTAATACAAGTATTTAATAATAATAATAATAATAATAATAATAATAATAATAATAATAATAATAATAATAATAATAATAATAATAATAATAATAATAATAATAATAATAATAATAATAATAATAATAATAATAATGTGCATAAATGAACAATATGAAATTGCATGAAATAAAAATGACCGTTTTGAGTCACTGGCAGGCAGACTGCTTATCTCGACACTGGCAAATATACATATATAGGGCTGTCATAATGAATTCTGTCATGTGTATCCCCGATCAAGCTAATTGCAATAAGTTTCCAGATAATTTTCGGTCAGATAAAACAATAAGGAGTTTATTAACCCACAATAATCACAGTTGATTGAGATGGCCAATTATTAATGTTTTCAAATAATATTTTCAAGTCTAATATAATATTTTAAACAGAAATTAATGAAACGGGGGGAAAAATCTAATTTATATTTGTGTATAAATTTATATTAGTGTTGCAATATCTATTCAACAATTAATTGTCAGATCTGTTGATAGTGTTAATTATGCATGATCTTGTGGCAGAAACCCATCGTTGGATTTCTGTTAATTAACTCATTCTCTCCATCAATGAATCTCTCATTTAAAATGCAAATTATCCCATTAAAAACAACGAAAAATAAAATAAAATCATAGCAGCAAATAGGTGATGAAACTCATAATTATTAACAGTGCAGCAGATATGGGAAATAAACATCATTTATCATTTCTTGAATAATTTTTTTCCGGGTTTGAAATATAATTATAATAAAACAATAAATCACTTAAAAGCCGAATTTTAGTGGTCATTCCACTTATTGTCCTGTCACTGCCATCAATGATTTGTAGGATCAAAGATCGCTGGGATCATTAATAATTTATATAATTATTTATTTTGAATTTATTAATAATATATATATATATATATATATATATATATATATATATATATATATATATATATATATATATATATATATATATATATATAATCGCATATTTGAGGTTGGATAAATTAAATGAAATCTAACATTTTGTTTTAATAATAAGTACGTTTAGTTGTTTATATATGTTTAAACGGAATCTAAAAATATATTTATTTAAATTAAAGTAATTTAATTATTTCTTGAAAATGTTATTTTTATTATTATTATTATTATTATTATTATTATTATTATTATTATTATTATTATTATTATTATTATTATTATTATTATTATTATTATTGAATTGAATAAAAAATATGAAAATTTTAATTTTGTCGGTTGAAAAAATATAATCAAACACAAAATAAGCCATAAAAATTGTGAAGTGTTTATTGAAAACCCTATTATAAATACAGACCATTAAATTCCGATTAAATGGTCTTACATCAACAATTATTAACTTACTAAATACTACAATTTGTTACAGCCATGTGAGCGACAATGTTATAACAATAAATTAGATATAAATCAGGTTATAATTTGCATCTCTGATGGGGATTATTGCCCTGTAAGCGAGCAACACAAAATAAATGCAAGATAGTTAATGATATGTCAAATCTTTGCCAAGTCATTCGCACTTCATCAGCAGCATGACGCCGCACTTGTGGAGCAATCATGAAGCAATAAAATAGTTAGGCTCTTCGTGGCATTTAGAACTTTGACGAGTGCTCTAGGACACGGATAAAAACGCAAATGACAATCAAATGATATGATGTGATGAGGTCAACAAAAATTATGGGAAACAAAGATTGATATAATATTAATTTGTGTCAAATTTAAAAATTATGACTTTTGTGATATTTGTTGTTTTCGGAACCTTTGTTGTTGACAGTATACAAAAAATTTTAAATATTTTTTATTACCAATGATTTGCAGATGGTTTGGTGTATTATTTTGTAAATTTATTGTTTATTTGTTATTTGGCTATATATAATTTTGAATTTTTTATTAATGGAACAAACAAATCTTGATTAATTATCTCTGATTCTACATGTTCCTCGATAACCACTTAGATGACATCAGTTTTATTAATACGAATGTGGTTCACCACTTAGATGTAGTTCAGTCTATTTTATGCTCTTATTCATAATATATATTGCTAATTTAGGATATAAAGTGATTATTGATAACGTTTAATTATTTTGATTATACTAATTGTTTGTTCCCAAATATATTCAAGTATTCTCACTGGTTTAATTCAATTATTTATCAATTTATAATCATTTGTATAAGGTAAGTCAAATTGGAAATTATTTAAAGTTTGTTGAGTAACATAAGTATAATAATTCCAACATTAAATATTTAAGCTAGTTGACTAATCAACCTCACTATTTTGTTTTTATCGGCATGATTATTTCGTTGTTTCTAGTCTCTGGGATCCAAAACTCGTGAATCTTGATGATTGGGATGAACTAAATTGGAAAAGTCGATAACATGATTGAAGTGTTGCAACTTGAAATGTTTATCTTCGTTAATGCTATTTGATTCTATAAATTTGAATTTAATAGGATTTTCTTGAATGATTTGAATTTCATAATCTTCGCCAATCTGATAATTTGCTGAACTGGTTTTAGAAGCTAAAAATGTATTATTTGATAATTTAAATAATATGTTTGAAGCAGTGAATATGTGAAAAACCTTTTAGTTTATTAAATATAATATAATATTTAAACGAAGTTGTATTTTTTTCATTATTACGGGAACATAAATAATACTCATTAGATTTAATTAATTTAATTTTAAAAATAGTTAGTAGTAATTTTGTAATGTAGAAAATTTCAAATCTAAGACATACTTCTAAATTTTTCATGTTGGAAACAGGTTTATTACACATGCTAACATTATTTAAAAACAAACTAACGCACGCAAAAATTAGATTTATTAGATAAGGCTAAAAGATTTTATCCTGTAATTTTTCAAGCTATTAAAATTGGCCTCACTCTGCCCATCACAACATGTACGGTGGAACGCTCATTTAGCATATTACAAAAAGTAAAGACAAGGTCAACCATGTCAGAAGAATGATAGTCAGGTTTTTGCACGATGAGTTTACATAGAAAGAGAATTGATGGCAACGAAGAATTTGTGATCACTTCCATATCAAAGTTTACAGAGATACCGAGAAGATTACAATTTTTATTTTTAGGAAGACAAAAATAAATGACAGATTTTATTACTTTGTTTTAGATTTATTTCTTTGATATTCATATTATATAAATGAATTTTTTAGAACGAAAGTGTGTTTTAATGCCTCAATTAAAATTTCAAAAATTTTGTATTGTATTATTTAGAAAATGAGTCGGCGCCCATGATCACTATACTCACATAACAATTATGCCTGTTTAGGTTTGATTAACTCTAGAGTAACAAAGAAATTTAATCAACAAACTTCTTAATATTGATTTCAGTAATATATTGATGTAAAAAATATTGTTCCTATAATATTCAATATTTACCTAGAAATCAAAAAATCTAAATTTAATTTTGTAGGTTTTTACTGTAGTCTATATTACTTTATTCTAGTTTCAATATCTTGAAAAAATTGTGAGAATTAGAACTTTTTATAATGATTTTTTCCAATTTTTTTTGTAACACTTCATACCATTTTATTGTTAAATCATATTTTTATGTGATTTTGGTGCTCCTCAAATTTTTTTTAATTATAAAAAATGCTTCGTAACTTCAAAAAGATTAGGAACTACTGTTAAAGAAAAACATTACAAATGAAATTACATTGAAATTATATTTAATTCATTAAAAAATAAATTAATATACAAATAGAAAATCATGTCATTTACTTGTTCAGAGAAATTTCAATCAGTGTAAAATTACGGTTATATGAACCAATAATCTTTGTCGTTTGCTGCAAATAAATAACCAATCAAATTCATCGGCGAATCAGGACTCAGTTGATTGGCCGATAAAAACATATTTCAATCAATAATAGTTATTACCAACTGTTTCCAAATTACAATGCAAATGAATTCTAATCATTTGAGTAAGTTACTACTTTTTAAAATTTTTTCATCAGTATTAATAAATAATCTTTCAACAGGCGAAATGAATAAGTCGACATCCGGTGACGAACACGGCGATAATCATTCAATTGATTTTTATGAGAATAGTGATCAAATGAAACGCTATAGAACAAATTATTCAAGAAATCAAATTAATAGGTTAGAACAAGAATTCAGAAGGGAAAAATATTTATCAAGATTAAAAAGAACAGAATTGGCCAAAGAATTGGGATTAAAAGAATCGACCATTAAAGTAGGACAAATATATTGATTAAATTACTCAGACTGTTGAATTATTTTTTCCGCAGGTGTGGTTTCAGAATCGTCGAATGAAGGAAAAACGCCAACTGACGACTATAAACATACCGCAGATATTGGCAAGTGAGGAAATTAGTTTAGCGTATTAAAATAAAAAAATAATAACAATAAATAATTATTGATCAACTCAGTTAAGTGTTAGAAATATAATTAGCGGGAAATTTGGACGATTTTCACAATGGTGGTTTTATTATCTGAAAATCTGGTAGTATTAATAATTACTCGAGGAGGGGTTGCTGATAAGAATATAAATATTCAATCAACGAATAATAAAAGTTATGACCGTCATAAAACCCAACTGAACTAAGGTAACAAGTGGTTAGTTATGCTCGCCTCGTTAATTATCAATTGGGCGAGGTTCCTGCAAGTTATGTAGTGATTGATATGCAAGGGAAAACGCAACACCAATTTAGGAGCAATATCTGCAATTATTTGTTGATTAAATAGGGAAAATAAAAATTCATTTCACGACTTTATTTCTACTCAATGCAATTTTCAAATATAATTAATTAAAACTTATTGGATTCTATAAACTGTTTTTGTTTTCTTTAATTACTAATTATATGATTGGAAAATTAATTTTTAGTAATTCAGTTTTATAGCTTTGAAATGATAATAGTAATGAAAATAATAATAATAATAATAATAATAATAATAATAATAATAATAATAATAATAATAATAATAATAATAATAATAATAATTTATTGTTTGAATATTTTTTAAATATCTATATATTGTTGTACTGAAAATTTTTTTTTTCGAAACGATAAAGCATTTGATGACCATGTAATATTTTTTACTGAAGAAAGTATTATTAAAATGAATTTACTTTAATTTAACATTCGATATTATAATGTAATAATCGAATAGCAGGGGCCACGACCAAGAGAATGTAGTGGAAAAATATGACAATTTTTCATTGCAAAATTATTTTATTTCAATAGTTTTGGAAGTTTCTACGAAGCATTATTTTTTAGCCCAACTTTTTGATCAATCATGTAAGACTATAACTACTTTTCGAATGATAAATCCTGGATGTTTTCCTAACAAAGTTGCTTGTAAACCATTCGGTTTCTGGAAGGAAATATCTGTGGTAACGGTTTCACCAAAGTGATTAATCATTTCAATCTAGTTCGACTACATCAACATGTTCAGGAGTAAAAACTTAATTTGGAAGTCCATTTGGGGTTTGACTACTTATTTGGGCACTTCAGATTTTCATATAAAATCAATTTTTGTCACCACTAATAATTTGTTACTAAGACTTGTTTTTTTTCTGTAAATTTATGTAATATCAAACTCCACTTTTATATTCATTTCCTAATTTCTGTGAATTTTGTTATCCATATCCTATACTTCCTTGTCTTCCAACACTTTTGATAGTGTCTCGATTGTTTAATTCAAGAAATTATCCAATTGCCATATTATAATCCTGTATATTAAGTATAGATGCATTCGCTGGAAGTTACACGAATCGTTTCGTCTCAGGAATTTTTAAGAAAAATGATGTAATTCAGCGGTTATATCTGGTTTCAGCTCTACGACTTTTTTGGTTAATTATTTAAGAATATTTTAAGAATATCGATTTAAGATTACATCGTAATGCATTATCACTTGAAGTCAAATCAGAGCTTCGTGGAGGTCATGGTCTTGATTCGTATTTTTCCAATCCATAACCTCCCTCGTTGAGAAATTGCACCGTTGTCAGTTTTCTGAACGTGGATCCGAAATCTTGTTTAATCATTTGATGAAGTGTATTTGGTAGAATCTGGAGTTCTTCTGCGGGTTGTTGTATTGACAAATGCAAGTTTAATTGAAGATACTCTTCACCATTTTCTAGTTTATCACCTAGTTCATTAGAACACCCACATTGAGGAAAATTATGAATAGAGCCTTGTCAAAAATAGTTTTTTCTTATGCCCGAATAATTCTGTATTTAAAAGCTTTCCTTAAAAAAGTTCTCACAATTTCTTCATTACATTCTTCACCACTGTTCCACATTTGTCACATTCATGTAACCAGAATTATACCATTTATTGCTATTCCACTGAGATATTTGTCATTTCGCAAACGCAATATGTTTGAATTATTGTAAACAAATAGTATAACGAGTGTATTCAAACAACAAATAATTATAAAAATAAAATATAAATTAAAAATACATTTATTCATTCATTAAACATTGTTAACCATAGACTTTCTTCAACTCGTAAAAACTTAAGGAAAACTATGTATATTTACTGACCAAGATTTATTCAAATGTTTTGATTTTGTGAAAGAAGAGTTAGCTATATTGAAATGAACTCAACTCATGTATAAGTTTTCGAATTTGAACATGTGAATTTACAAAAACTTTTTAAAGGTACAGAAGTCACAATTTCGTGTGTAAAATTTTTTAATTAAAGCAAAACGGTTAATGGACCACAGAAATCTAGCAGATTGACTAACATTAGTCAATATAGACCAAATTTATTCATGGTTAACTAAAACCAACTTCACAATTTTCACTAAAACGTGAAATTTAGAAAGCCTTCAATGGATTTTATTCTATACCAAATCTCTAAGTTATATTTATCTTTGTTAAAATCAAATTTTGCGACTGTAGAACACTGTGCAAATGGTGACCTTCCGGTATTTGTTCTTGATAAATGGGAATATGTTTTCATATTTTATTTTTGTTAAAACTGACGATGACAAAACAATAAACAATTTAATAATTATTATCATAGGAACTTAGGTTTTTTGTAGTTTTGAAAAAAATATTTCAAAATAATAATAAACATTTAAGATAATGAATAAAATTTTTAAGGTAGTGACATTCTGGCTTTGTCAATATTGTAAAGGATTCGTAAAATCTAGAAAGTTGCCTGTCAGCACTCTGTAATTCTCCAGTATTTTGGTTTTATAGTGTTCAATAAATAAAATTAATTTTTTTTCGAAAAGCAATTTATAATAGAGACGTCTTTGGCATCTTTAGTTAATATTTTGATCTTTGAGAAAACATTCAAAACAATTTTAATAATAATAATAATAATAATAATAATAATAATAATAATAATAATAATAATAATAATAATAATAAATATAATAATATCTTCTAATTGATCACGAAATATTTCAGATTCAGATCCATTTCTTTACTCCTATTTGTTGGATAGTGCTAGAGCTTATTACAATTTCACATCACAATTTGGTCATTCACCAACTCAACCTTCGTCGAAATTCGAAACGATTTCCACAGAAACAGCTTTAGCCGCTTTTATGAGTACGAACAAATTAATGCCATATCATGGTGTTGCAAATTTTTCCCACATTCCAGCCATTAAACCCAATTGTCCAGTAGAATGCCCTACAATCATGATTCCGCCGGTATCACGTTGTTACTTAGACCAACACGAAACTCAGATTTCCACTTTTCCCACCCAGTCGAATGCCTGCGTTAATATTGCGTCAATAAAGAAATCAGAAATCACATTCCGACCGTACATGGATTCATAATTTTATCCACTTTACAAATTGTAAATAAATAAATCTGACAATTTAAATTTCTTTTTGCTTTTCTTTTTCTCTTTTCTATTCCCATGGTTAAATAAAACAAATAATTATTAAGCTATTTAACCGTTGAGTATGAGATAATTAGTCAGTAATATCAACACTAGCCAGTAATAATAACGTGAGAAAAACATCATCTTGAACAATTGACTAATCATTATATATTTATAGTTCATTATAATGTGAATTTACGGCTGGACAGAGTGCTTGATGAGCTGTGAAACCAATTTTCAATATCTAGATCAATCGCAGATGAGCTCAGCTACTTGGTAATTATTGTTTTAATCTAACAGTTGATAAACGCTCTCTTTAATTGAACACTAAATACCGCATCGGGCGAACACGACCCACTAAATTATTTTATAATTTCCGATGCTTGGAATCTGAACAGTCCGACGAAATGATCCATTATTTTAAACCCATTTCACTATTTGAATTTGAATATTATGATCGAATTTAGTTATTACAACTGACAGGAACTGGTATTAATCGATGCCAAAATGTGTTTTTTTGCAGATCATTCAGATCAACAATCAATATCTGCTTTAAAAAACTTTATTGCTCGACCCTATAATAAGAACGAAATCTAGAAACACATAATTTGAATTTGAACTTGAATTTGAGTTTTACTCAAAATTTGAATTTGAATTTGAATTTGAATTTTACTCAAAATTTGAATTTAAATTATAATTATTTGAATAATAATAATACTATTTATTAATAAATACAAACTTTTTACTTTCATAACTTCTAATCTCCTTTCCTATCCTCAGCAACATATTTGTACAATTTACATTGAAAATAATGAAATTCAAGTAATTCACGTTTTAAAATAATGAGATTTTATTTGTTATTATTTATATTTTTTTATAATTATAAATATATTTTAATTATTAAAATTATTAATATACAGTATCACTTGAAGAAAGAAACATGAAACTATAACATTTAAATAACAACTTTCAAAAAAATTAAAAAATAAATACTCAATCATAAAAATTTAATAAATATTTGTTTGGGGTGGTTCGTAAATGTTTGATGTTGAGGTTGGTGGTAAGATGATTAGAAAGGTTCGATTCGAACTGTGTACCTTGGTCTGTGATGATTGCATTTGGAATTCCATAACGTGAAAACCAGATGGATACTAAGTCATGTCTAGTGTGTGGTGTTGTCAAGAATGGGAACGACATCAAACCAGAGTGTTTTCTGGTCAATCATTGTCAGAATATAGCATAATCTGTCGTCTGCTGGGAGTTTGTCTACTATGTAAATGTGGAGTGTGTCGAATCTCAAACCCGTTGGTAATGGACTGATTAGTGGTATAGTGTGTCTGTTCACTTTGTGTTGTTGGCACCCATCACATTCAAACATTCATTGTTTTACGTCTTTAGTTAATGAGAACCAGGTGACATTTTGACGTAGATGATTGCACGTGGACTTAATTCCTGGATGGTGTAGATTGTGAATCGTGAGGAATGCTTCTTTATGAAACGAAGAGTGTAGAATAGGACGACGAGAGGCTAATGGTCAGTGAAAATTGCTAATTTCCTTCCTTCTAAATTGTGACTGAAAAATGGCAAGTAATTCTCTGTCAAATGCGCTGTACTTTGACGCTGCTAACGAAAGTTTTATTGGAAAATATTCTATTAGGAGTGAAATATTGTCTTTAATTTAATGAAGGACTGTACTTGTGGCGATATTGGACGTATCTGTTGTGAAAGTAAATGGGAGGTCATTGCATGGGTAGTGAAGAGTGTTAATCTTAGCTATGACGTCCTTGACTTTGTCGAATGTCTCATGTTTCGTGTCAGACTATTTAATCACGGAGTTTTTTTACCTGTGTTCGTTGCTGAAAGAGGTGCCGTTATGTAGTACGCGTTTTTAATGAATCTGTAGCAGAAATTAACCATGTCCAAAGAACTTGATAGTTGTGTGTCAGTGGTTAATAGGTAGAAGTTGCGGATTATGTTGTCGTTCGGGGAAAGACTCGTAGACCGCATTTGAGAGTATCTGACCGAGGAATCTGATGCATTTTGAAAATAAACTGCATTTATTTACGTTGATCTGTAAATTATAACGGTTCAAGATGTTGAGAAACGTGTGCAAATCCTTAGTATGGCTGTCGCGATCAAGTAACGCTATAATTATATCATCAAGGTATGCGAAATCATAGAGAACGGCACGGAAAGTTGTGTACATGAAGATTGTAAGGACTAAGTTGTGTTTCTGAGGCCTTAAAGGCATGAACATCCATTTGAAAATTGTATGGTTTGGGAACATCATCAATGTGGATAGGAAACTGATGATAAAGCTTTCGAGAGGTCTATAGCTGAGAATATAGTAGATTGTGAAAAGCGTCTCTTTGATAAGTGGCATTGAGTATGCGCCGTGAACAGTCACTTGATTCAGTTGACAGCAGTCGTCACAAGACCAGAGTGAACCGTCTTTCTTTGCAACTGCTTGTATTGATGAGACCCATGGTGATGATGAACGATGTATAATGCCTGCGTTTTATAGACTTTGACTGCGTCGAGTTTGGTCGGTGAGAGAGATCTAGCTCGGTTGTGTTGTGTTTTGCATGGAAATGTGTGGATATTGTGAGTTGATATAGTTGTAGGTGGTATAGTTGCGTTTTTCGTGATGAGGTTTGGTTATGTGATTGAAATTTCTTTGATCATGTCGTCCATTGTATTTGGATTAACTAATTAGTTGATGTCCGACATGTGTTGATCGCGTATAGTCGTATAATTGGATTGAATCGAGTTGAGTTGTGTCGTTGGAGTTGATTGCGTTGAAATTGACGTTATCTTTGATGGGAAATTTGTAAGTTCATAGGTGATGTGTTGTTTTATAGTGGATAGACCTCGATTTTTGCAGTCCACCATGATGGATTCTTCGCAGAAAAAGTTTGGTGGATCGTGTCTACTATGTGAAAAGTGTGAGGCAACGTTGAATTTAATGTTGGTATTGTGAATGACAGTTTTTTAACGTGCTTGGAAGGATTGAAAATGATGAGTCGGAATCGACGGGAAAGTGAATTCATGAGCTGGAGTCAAAAGTTAGTAAATATGTTACGGATCGCAAAGACGCTGCCTGAAAATCCATAGTTGACAGACAGCGAAGCTTTTTTTGAGAGAGTTGTAATAGTTTGTGTCGTGTTGTGATTTATTTGTTCAAGAAAGTGCAACCTGGAAGTCATTTTTTGTGCATTAAAACCGAAGAGGTTGTGGTAATGGAGATAATCCTAAAAGTTGAAGAGGAGTTTGACGATGAACATCCGATGTGACATGTTCTAGCGTCAGATTGAAATTTCTTGTAAAAAATACAAGTAAAAGCAGGAAAAGCATTTGATTTGGTAGTTCTTTGGGGGTACCAAATTTTTGGGAGGAATTACGTATCACGTCGAAAGCTTTTATTAACGAAAATATTTGTTTCTGTGGTAAAGGGTCCGAAATGGATGCGATAATAGATGCGTTTCGGATAGGTTACCTTGTGACCAGTTTATCGGCAATTTTTGATAGATGAAAAGGAGTGAGATTTCGACATGATCTGAGAGCGCGGTTAAAAATGGTGACATTGGAGAGCAGTGTACTACGATACACCAGGATGAGCGTTCTAGAGTTCCCATACTACTTGGGATAAAAATGATGATGATAAATTCTTTCGAATAGTGTAGGTTTCGATAACTTTTCGATTGTTGAAGTGCTTGTAGGTGATTATTTTCTTGAGTGACTGTGTTGATTCCTCACTGTAATCGAATATAAATTCTTTCGAATATAAACATCATGGTGCTATAGGTTGTCTCATGTATATCAACAGTTACCATTCCCAAGAAAGATGGTTGGAACATTGATTCAGGACAACGGAATCTTTCATTTCCAATAGTCATAATTTGTCCATATGGAAGCTCGTATTCAAAATCAAGAGCGAGATACGAAAGCTATGCTTTAATATCTCGAATAATTTCTCTTTCGGCAGTAGTTCTAAAACCATATCCCCTGTCTCTGTCATAATTTCTTTCTTTTGTGATAACATTCAAAATTATAAAAAAAAGAACTTGAGAAAAAATCTTTATTTTAAAAAATTCCGCCAAAACCTCCTTTAAAAAAAAACAAAAAATCTGAAACTTCCAGAAAAATCAATCCAATTAATCATAAAATCAAAAAACATACCATTCCAACAACCCCCACAAAACATGGCCTCGCGTCTGTGTGCGAATTCTAACAGGTAAATTCAATCAATAATCAAAGCGCACACAGAAGTGATGCATAATTAACCAAACTGCTTTGATTGACTCGTATAAGTTTTCCGAGTTTAGGGAATCAGCAATTTGTTGGCTTAACTATGAAATAACTTTAAAGAAAAATTAATTTACCAATTCCCAAACCCTTTTATTAAAAAAGATTTTATCGTTATTTCAGACTGATGATGAGGTCATTCCTTTGATAATTAATTCTTTGATAATTAATAATAATACTAATAATAATAATAATACAATTGCCGCAACTTCTAATGAAGTCATTATTAACCAACATGTTGGTTCACTTGAACCTGAAATAACTTATGATTTAAAAAAAACATGCACAAAATAAAATGAATGTTTCATCCATAAATTTGAAAACAGTTTCGATCCCAACCAGGCGCGTACGCAGGATGAATCCATTGGGGGGGGGGTTTATATATATTATTTTTATATATATAGAGGGGGGGGTTATTATATATATATATATATATATATATATATATACAGGGCCGCCGAGAGGACTTTTGGGGCCCGGGGATATACTTCTTGTGGGGGCCCCTGCCAAGAGCGTGAAAAAAAAATTTTCCCCTCGGACTTTGGGCTATTTATAAATGAAGCGGGAAACCGAAAAATGTCCTAATTGTTATTGGAACAATGTATTCATCAAAAATTCTCTTACAAAAATGAAAACGTTTACAACTAAAATTACAAAAAAAGTACAAAAAACAAATTATTTTTTAGAATGTTGCTTTCCGAACCTTGCGCCTAGCAAACAAATTAATTACGTCTTGAAAATCAATTTTCTTAGCCATTTCAGATTCAATCGACAACATTCCTAAATCATTCAATCGGTGTTGTGACATTGTGGATCTCAAAACATCTTTTATCCTTTTTAAAACACTAAAGGATCGTTCTGCTTCAGCAACGGTTACAGGGATCGTACAAAATAATCTTATTGCTATTATTATGTTGGGAAACAATACATCCAGTTTCATTTTTTTAATGATGTTTAGTAACTCAATGGGCGAGAGAGATTTGTTTTGTATATTGGCATCATAAATTGATTTTAAATGGAGTATTTCTTCACCAAGATTATGGTCAATATTATTTTCATATACCTTTTGTAATTTTTCGGACTTCTTTTGTATTTCTTCATCATTAAGGTTATGAAATAACCATAATACATTAAATAACGAATCAATTTCTTTAGCCGCATTAAATCTTCTTGCAATATTTCCAATAATACAATCTAAGAAAACATTGAAAACATTTGTTCTGAATTCGTCACTTGGTGTCATTTCTAATTCATCCACGTCGCGAATATCGGAGTCGATGGCGGTCTCCCATTGACTGCTAATTACTAATAATCGAAAATTAGACTTCAGCACTCCAGCACCGGTAAAGAAATGCTTTGTAGCCCAACGCTTAGGTTAATTTCTTATTCACTTTCGGCTTAGTTCACAAACACGATTACTTTATCCGCTTCTTCCTGGAGATTTTCACATTGATCAAACAACTACACTTACTACACTATTAATGTTTGTAATTTTTCTTTTTG